>PVKV010007104.1:60910-99078 GCA_004027835.1 Alouatta palliata | reverse complement strand
CAAAACCATTCAGGACATAAGCGTAGGCAAGGACTTCATGACCAAAACAGCAAAAGCATTGGCAACAAAAGCCAAAATAGACAAATGGGACCTAATCAAACTCCACAGCTTCTGCACAGCAAAAGAAACAGTCATTAGAGTGAATCGGCAACCAACAGAATGGGAAAAAATTTTTGCAGTCTACCCATCTGACAAAGGGTTAATATCCAGAATCTACAAAGAACTGAAACAGATTTACAAGAAAAAAACAAACAAGCCCATTCAAAAGTGGGCGAAGGATATGAACAGACACTTTACAAAAGGTTTTTAGATTTCTGGGCTAAAGTCCAGGTTTTTATTATCACAAATAAGAAGAGGGAGCAAAAGGAAGTAAACGTACAATGGGAACAGGATGGTTTTAAATACATTTTGGTCCTCAGGCCTTTGTGTGAGGAAGTTTCTGGAGATTCTGCTAACACAGCCTGTCAGCAAACAACAGCATTTGTGCACAGAGCTCCCAGGACTCCACTTTACAAAATCACTTGAGCTACCACTTCATTTATATAAAGGCAATAGCCTGCAAGAAATTTTGGAAGACAAATCTCATCACTTATTTACAGATTATTTTCCAGGGTAACTAAAAATCAAAGCTGATTTACTTAAAGTGGTCATCCCAGCTTTAATAAATGTTTAATACCTCAGATGCTATGGTGTTTGTCTTCATTCTTTACTCTGAACTCAGCAGGAACTGGATTAATTCCTGAGGAAATATAAACAAATATGTTTTTAACAGGCTTGGGCAAGTGTTTTCAGAATCCCTTTGGCCTGGGATAGTTGTAAATACGCACGACGTTTAAACAGACTTCTGTGGGGCTAATGGACAGGGATGAGACACAATTACATTGTGGACAGTCTATACAACAACCACCATCCTTGAGGTTGTCCATGGAAGCTTTTTTTTTTTTGAGGCAGAGTTTTGCTGTGCTGCCCAGGTTGGAGTGCAGTGCAGTGGTGCAATCTCAGCTCACTGCAACCTCTGCCTCCCAGGTTAAAGCAATCCTCCTGCCTTAGCCTCCTGAGTAGCTGGGACTACAAGCATGCACCACCATGCCCAGTTAATTTTTGTATTTTTAGTAGAGACAGAGTTTCACCATGTTGGCCAGGCTGGTCTAGAACTGCTGACCTCAACTGATTCACCTCTCAGCCTCCCAAAGTGCTGGGACTACAGGTGTGAGCCACCATGTCCAGCCCCTTAGTACATTCTTAAATCATACTAGTCAAGCAAGAAAATACATCTTTGTGGATAAATTCTAGCTATAGTCAGAATTGGGTCCTTATCCTCTACTCAAAGATTAGATCACTGCAGTGATGAATACAAGTTTTGGAGTACTAGAGAGCTGGATTTGAATCTTGCTACTGAAAGAATGTCTATGGGACTTTAGACAAATGGTTTTGCTAATCTAGGCCCCAGTTTTCTTATCTGAAAAATGAATATGGTAACTGCAAACTGTGGGACTTCAATGTCTACTGTCAGGCTTAGCACACTAAATATTCAACAAACAAGTGGCATCAACGTTACCCTCATCATCATGTCTCTTTTCTTTCACCCAAACAATGTTCAAGAGAAGAATCAATTTTTCTCTTAAATGAATTTCATGCTTTGACTCTTGTGGGCTTTAGTTCTTTTTCCTTTTCAATTTTCTCTCATGTAAGTCATGTCTTTGTCACTTCCAGTGTAATTTGTGGACCCCTGGTTTCCACAGATGGGGAGTAATGTTGTATGCGGTAGCTCCCAGGGTTGGGGTGAGGAGCTTGAGCTGTGCTGGTTTTCGGTGACTTTCAAACGAGAACATCACTGTCAATGAATCATTTAGTGAGTATATTGCACCAAATTCTATTTCTTGGGGATGACGGAATAGCTTTGATTTCTGCACAATTGACCAGATCTTTCCTTCTTTTCTTTCTTTCTTTTTCTTTCTTTCTTTCTTTCTTTCTTTCTTTCTTTCTTTCTTTCTTTCTTTCTTTCTTTCTTATTTCTCTTTCTTTCTCTTTCTATCTTTCTCTCTTTCTCTCTCTTTCTTTCTCTCTTTCTTTCTCTCTTTCTTTCTTTCCTTCTTTCTTTCCCTCTTTCTTTCCTTCTTTCTTTCCTTCCTTCCTTTCTTTGTTCCTCCCTTCCTTCCTTTCTGCCTTCCTTCCTTCCCTCCTTCCTTCCTTCCTTCTCTCCTTCCTTCCTTCCTTCCTTCTTTCTCTCTCTCTCTCTCTTTCTTTTGAGATGGAGTCTCACTCTGTTGCCCAAGTTAAAGTGCACTAGCTCAATCTTGGTTTACTGCAACCTCCGCCTCCCAGTTTCAAGTGATTCTCCTGCCTCAGCCTCCCAAGTAGCTGGGATTACAGGCACATGCCACCACACGTGACTAATTTTTGTATTTTTACTAGAGATAGCGTCTCACCATGTTGGTCAGGCTGGTCTTGAACTCCTGACCTTGTGATCTGCCTGCCTCAGCCTCCCAAAGTGCTGGGATTACAGGTGTGAGCCACCACGCCTGGCCGACCAGGTGTTCTTTAAGTCCTCAGTGGCCATTAGTTGAAACCCTCCAAATTATGGAACCTAGGCCTTTCTTGGGAGATGTAAACTTCACTTTAGATGGCATCAGAAGGACTTCTCACTGGGACCCAGGGATCTATACTAAAGAAAATTTAAATCTTTCTTCCAGGGTTGAAGCAGTTTTTAGCCTAAATTTGGGTTGAGAACAGCATCAATTCATATTACTACCTCTCCTAGCATTCTGTCCGTGTGTTTACAGTTCTTCTCCAGCCTCCCTATCTATAGCTACTGTCCTTGCTTCATGTACTTTGGGGTTAAAGCAGGATAGACATACTAATGACAGTGGAGTTAAGACTTGTGGCACATATGGTGGCTGGAAATGAGTCATACAAATGTGTCACATCTAGACATTGGCTTCAATGACTCTACTGTGGTCCTAACACTTCAGTCATCACTCTTTGAGGCTGTCATCCCTGAATGAACTAGCACCTCTGTATTCACTGCCCCCTCCTATTTGATTCTTTGTAATCTTATCCCAGTTTAGAATAGCTTTAAGATGACACATTCTAGAATCAGACTGCCTGGGTTCAAATTCTGGTTTTGCTACTTTCATCTCTAAACTCAGGGCAATTATAATACCTTTCTCAGTGGGTTTCTATAAAGATATAGTGTGATAATACTTAGGATAGTGACTGACATAATAAATATTAGCTGATAATATGTTATTATTACAATTACTCACATACAACACCCTGAGCTTATAATAGGAATTTTAGCCAGGTTCCACTGAGCTCTGGTTTCTTTTGGGTCAACAGCTCATGGAACAATCCTCTAGTTGAGGCAAGGAGAGTTTTACCAAAAGAAAAATGACACAGTTTAAAGTTGTCTACATGGCATTATGAAACATGTACAAATGAAATCTCTGGATAAATACAAGCCTGGTGAAAACCACCTTACCAGGTCCTGTGGCTTTGTAACCTGATGCAGCACTCCCATTCCTTCCCTCACCCCCTCTATCAGCAGATCTTAATGCAATAATTGCCCAGGGGATTGAACTCACAATAGAGGGCATAAGAAAGGGTTAAAGAGAATTAGCAAAATGTACGAAAGTTTGCTTTTCAGTGACTCCATCTGAACCTTGCTTAAGTCATTGACTTGCTACACTGGGAAATGAACAAAACTGATCTTCTAGCAGAGCAGCTCAAAGTTGGTCTTCTTTGGCATAAAGACCTCTGTAAGTTAAAGAGGCTTTGGTGAGAATAAATATATAACTATAAATTAATAGAAAGAAAAACTAACAGGCTGGGTGCAGTGGCTCACACCTGTAATCCCAGCACTTTCGGAGGCAGAGTGAGGCAGATTGTTTGAGCTGAGGAGTTTGAGAACAGCATGGGCAACGTGGTGAAACCCTATCTCTATCAAAACTACCAAAAAAAAAAAAAAACCCACAAAATAACAAATTAGCTGGGCATGATGGTGAGCGTCTGTGGTCTTAGTTACTAAGAAGGCTGAGGTGGGAGGATCACTTGAGCCTGTGAGGCGAAAGTTGCAGTGAGTGGAGATTATGCCACTGCACTTCAGTCTGAGTGGCAGAGTGGGACTCTGTCACAAAAAAATAGAATAAAATAAAAACTACTAACAATAATGGTGCATTAACTAGACACTTTGGCCAGTTAGCCAGTTCTTCACACATCAGTCTATATTAAAGCAAAAAGCTTGTAAGAGGAGAGTCAAATGGCTATAAAATATGAGATATACATTTTGCCACAAGTGCCAAGCTATTTGGGAGTAAAGGAATTGTAATATGAGTTAAGTACAATATGACATTTGATGGTGCTTAAACATTAATGTCTGCTGCAATTTTTAGGCATTCCATTTTAGCCTAGGTCATTCCTGTCTTCTTCACCTGTCATGGCAGTACCTGAAACCATGTCATTGTTCCGATTATTAATGAGATTCCCTAAATTTTTCTTTTTCAAATCTACAATAATTCATATGTGCCCCATCTCTTAATTTGAAATGTTCTGAATCCATCTCTTGAATAACTACAAGGAAACATGTGAAAATGTAAGATAAAATATAATCTTCACACTGCAGGAAGGCAAGATGACCATTGATGCTGAAGGCATCTGTAATTCAGACATCACCGTGCACTATACAGTACACATTTGCATTAAGTAAACAAATCCTTTGGAAGTGTGATGCGTGTCTTCCGGACAAAAGAAAGAGGATTCCGTTTCAATGAGACCTAAAAATACTATGGAATAGCAGTTATATATGTGGAGCTTATAATAATAACTGGCTTTCACAATAAAATGTGATGAATCCACAATAATCTCACACCCTGGTATTTTAATAAAGGCATTTGAGAGAAAAGTTTCTGTACACCACTCTTGGTCAATAAACAAATGGTTTTGAAATGCACTATTCTATGAGTTATAGGAACAAAACCTAAAGCGTATTGGTGGAATAAACTTGAACAATAAAATGTGAAAACTCTATGAACATAAACATGATGCTTGAAGGCAGGAATATTTTCTCCCTCCTTCATTTTCACTTTTCCAGGTAACAATTCAGCTCTGATTTTGTATCATACCATATATTTCATTCCAACCAACAATTAACTTATTTCTGGGTAACAAATAACCTATTCCTGTGAAATGGCAGCATGGAGCTGCTAATAATACAACTCAGGAAGACGTGGTAATGATTTCTCTCAGGTGTTTGTCAGAAGAAAAAATGAACGTGACAAGGATGAAGTAAATCTGATGAGCATTAAATGGCAGTGTTGCTTTTTGAAAGAAATCACAACAATAATTGATCAAATACATCCTCAAATATATTTAGCTGTGCGCTGTGCAGGTGAGTGCAGGGCCACGTGCTCCTCTTGCATCAGCGGAGCTCACAGCCACCAGCACCCGATCACTAGCCTTTCCAGGAGCTATTTTAAAACAGATGTGGCATTTCTTTTCTACCACAGTAACTAAGAAATATTTAAAAGATGTCATTGCCTGAATTTACTGAGGCTCTATTCAAGGACTGGGGTGGGGGATATTCTTCAGTAAAGGCAAATCCCATACAGAAGGCATTTTGCATTCTTAAACACTATTTGCTCTATGATGGATTGAATCTTGTTGTGGAATAACTTCCTCTCTGCTCTGCAGTTCTCCAGTGTCCCCTTTCAATAACTTGTTTCCAGCCTCTCTAGAGGTTCATTTGTTCACGAAAGGACAATAATAGTAAAGACTGAAAAGTATACTCCAGAGGCAACCATGTCATTGCTATAACATCTGGGATATGACTTTTTCACTCTAAATATATGCTCATCATTACCCCAGCTATCTGTTATGGACTAACATGTGTACCCCGAAAAGACATGCTGAGGTCCTAACCCCAGATACCTGTGAATGTGACCTGCTTTGGAAGTGAACTCTTTGCAAATGTAGTCAAGTTAAGATAAGGTCGTTAGTGTGGGATCTACTTCAATATGACTATTGTCCTTATAAGAGGAGAAAAGGACCAGGTGTGGTGGCTTACCTCTGTAATCCCAGCACTTTGAGAGGCTGAGGCAGGTGGATCACCTGCGGTTGGGAGTTTGAGGCTAGCCTGACCAACATGGTGAAACACCGTCTCTACTAAAAATACAAAAATTAGCCGGGTGTGGTGGTGGGTGCCTGTAATCCCAGCTACTTGGGAGGCTGAGGCAGGAGAATCACTTGAACCCGGGAAGTGGATGTTGCAGTGAGCTGAGACAGTGCCACTGCCTTCCAGCTTGGGTGAGAAGAGCAAAATTCTGTCAAAAAAAAGAAAAGAAAGGAAAGAAGAGAGAAAGAGAAGGAGCAGGAAGGAAGGAAGGAAGGAGGGAAGGAAGGAGAGAAAAGAGGCACACAGGGTCACTCAAGGAGAACACCGCATGACAATAAAGGCAGAGACTGGCATGAGGCTCTCTTAGTCAGGAATACCAAGGATTTCCAGCAATACCAGAAGCTAAGAGAAAGGCATGGAATGAGTTCTACCCTAGAGCCTTCAGGGAGAGAATGGCTCTGCTAATACCTTGATTTCAGACATCTGGCCTCCAGAACTGGGAGAAAATACATTACTGCTGTTTAAAGCCACTTCATTTGTATAATAGTATTTTGTTACAGCATCTCTAGAAAACTAATACACTATCTAAATTTAAATCTCTGGAGTGAGGGGCAAAAAACTGGTGAGCATATAGAGACAAACGAGTAACACACGATGTGGGCATTTGGCCAATGGTGTTGAACATCTCCACACATTGGTTAATGAAAGAGTATATTGCAATCATCACTAAATATGTGGGAGGTATAGGCTGACAAGGTTTATCTCAGTTTGTCCAGGGAGTGCTGGTTTACACTTACTTTTTTGGCATAATAACTGCTAGAACCCTTTCAATTTCACAGTATCCCAGTTTGGTTAATAAATTATGGCCATATCCCTCTGTGTGCACTTGGTGAAAGAATACAGTTTCATCACTAGTCTTCTGTATTTCCGATTTAAAAAATTTCAGGTATCACTGGCAAAACCACTCTAACGCTGCAGTGAATTGAAGATTTAAGATTCCCAGAGCCTGGGTCACTTTAGGGCTTAATTCATTCTGGAACCCACAAAATTACACCCCTCATACCTGGGTCCTCAGGAAATAGTGGTTCACTTTGTTGAATCAAGTTGGAATAAACACAACTAGTCATACCCGGGTGGGGGAGAGTGGGGGTAATAACAACTAAATTCAAGTGCAACACAAGTGTTCTGAACTATGCAATTCCTTTCAGTTACTATTGGGTGATTGAGATTAGCAACGTGAACCCCGAAAAAGAGCGGAGTTATGGCCCTTATTTCTTGCTTTGTCATAAATTCTTCCTGACCTTGAATAAATTTATATTTTCCCTCAGTTTTCGTACTTGAGAAGTGAAGGCTCTAAGAATTGGCTTTTTATTTTCTTGATATATGTTGCTTAATTAGAGAATGCCATAAAACACCTTCAGCAATTTGAGAAAAACACTCTGTATCTTCCATGCCTTGAGAATGGACCTATACAGAATTTACTCATCAGAGTTAGAAGGACAAATCAGTTACCATTTCTGGTCAGTTGCACGCTTGTTGTAATACCATGGCAAAGTCCCGGTGAAGTGTATATGAAAGATGACTTTACACAATGTCTACCAATCTTTTTTCACTCTTTGTTTTCCTCTCCTGTGTATTATGTTCTATTTAAAATAAAACAATTGACATTGTTTTCTTCTGGCGACTGCTTTTAGCCTCAACTCTGGCTTCTGAAGCTAAAATGAGGCTCCTTGTTTCTTTCTACACTTATGACTGTGAACTGAAGACCTTAGGAAGGCAGCAGGAGATGTTGCTGACAGCAAAAGCTGTCTTGGAAGTTGGTATTGTGGCAGTAGCATGTTTCCCAGGTATTCGCAAATGCAGGTGTGGGCAGAGTGATCTAGGGTAACTGTTAACATCAATACCCTGCACTGCTCCTCCTCATGCAGTGTTCATACCATGCCCTTGGAATAGCTGTACCATTGCAATGACATTACCATTATTACAATGATATTATACTTTTCTGTTTATAGGTTTGTTAATTCCAATGGATAGTGCATTGCTAAAGATTGAAGCTATATTTACTCACATTTTTATCTTTATTTCTAGTACTTTCCTAAATACTAGATAATAAGTAGAATTGAACGCACATTTAATAAATGAGTAATAACCATTTAAAGAGCAAAATTTGGCTGGTTATTTAATCAGTGAACTAGGACGGCGGCTTTGCAATGTGCCAACTTGGCTAGACTGACCTATGTGTACAAGATTTCCTTTTTTTTCCTGAAATGTTTCTTTCTTCTAGGGTGATCCATGAGAAATAGTCTGTGTAAGCTTCAGAGGGCAGAAAGGAAGCAGCAGCCATATTGCTTTTAAGTGTTCACAAACTTGAGGCAAGGTCATCAGATGCTTTTTTTTTTTTGTAGCTCACCAACATTGTTGCTTATCTTCTGTTGCACCTCCTTGGCATGAGGTGGCAGCCAGGAAAGAAACTGCTTCACCTGTCCCCAGATCCCTTTGAATTTCATCCATGCATTCGGCTCCATGAGGAAGGGTGCTGGTGTGCTCTGGGGAATACTCACATCTGCAAGTTTGGAAGCACTGAGAACTGAGGCTGGTTCCAGTGTGTCGTTGTGGGTCCCAGCATCTGCTTGTGGGCTCTGGCCTGTCCCAGTTTTCCTTCATTCTACAGCCATCTTGCCTCTGACAGCCTGTGCAGTAGACTTCAAGCTCCAGCGTCAGATGCAAAGACAATAGCCTTACCAACACTACTTAACTTCACAATTCTACAAGGTCAAATTCCTGTAAGAAATCTTTTACATGCACACACACATACCCTATGTATGCATGTGAATATGTGTGTGTGTATATATGTATATATATACCTCCTACTGGTTCTGCTTCTCCAGTTGAATCCTGATTGATACATCTAGTCTAGGAGACCCTGGAGATAAATTGCTGGAGTGCTCTCTCTCTCCCTCTCTCTCTTTCTCTCTCTGTGCATGTGTGTGTATGACTGAGACAAAGGCACTATAAGAGTAATGCTAGCTGTTGGAACAAACATCTTTAAAACAAACCTCAGCAATTTAACATAAGAAAATTTTTCTCGCTCTACAAAATCTAATGCATTTCTCACTTCTCTTTGTTGGGGGAGAGGACACATTTTTTTTTTTCTGTACTTATTTAGAAACCCAGCCTGAGGAGACTTCTCTATCCCCAAGAAGGGGTTACTGAGGTCTCCCTGGGCAAGAGCATTCAGCCAGAAAATGGGATAAGACACACGGTAGAATATGCCTACCTACATCCTAGCCACTTCAGGTTAGAAGTGGCGCTCGTCATTCTGGTTGTATTGCACTGGTGAGAACTAGTTCCATGACATCACTTTAAACAACCAATGGAGCTCGGTAGTCCCTTCCCAGATATAATAGCATCACGGAAGGGGAGTACAAATGTTTGGGAAAACAGCTAGCTATCACTTCCACACAGAATCTTATGTAAAAAAATGTCAATTTAAAAAAAAGAGCTTGATCATCTTTTTTTATTCTTGAATTTCAGCTTGGTTCCAGACTTGTTTAGGGAAAAGAAAATACAGTGAAATTTAGTCTATAGGGAAAAACAGAAAACAGGATATGGCCAACTTCAAGATAGCATGTTTCATTGTGCTCTGAAGTGAATAGCAGCACAGCTTGCAGCCACCTTAGAAGAAGTTCTGGCCCTTGGAGATCAAGCTGAAATAGAAACATTCATTTGAAAATTTTGTGCTAACTGCCAAAACCGTTAACATCCAAGTTCTAAATGAATGTGTGTTGAGGTAGCTGGCCAACACCTGGATGCAGCTGTTCCACCCAGTTTTATCCCTTCATTGCTTGGAGTTGGCTAACTGCAAGTACAGACATCACTGGCCTAGAGTAAGCAGTTATGTACCCAATTTTGGTACATCTTTTGGAGTAAGTTGGCTGGCTGAGTTTATAGGTGTTTCTCCTTCTTTCCCTCTTGATTTTGCAGCTTTTGTACAAAAGTTGAAGTCAACTTCTACTTAAATTCTATTCTGTTTTCTTTAAACATCCTTTTATTAAGTATTTTCGGTTTTCTATTTTAATAAATGATCGTAGATATGCAATTTAGAAAGAAATCAGCATCTAATTAGAACTTGCATATGTTTATATTTTTCATTTATACGCAAAATTGTTTTTCATTTCATTTTTTTTTCTGATTTGAGTTTCTATTTTGGCATTTTCCCCTGTTTGTTTCATGGGCTGAAATTTTGTGATTTAATAAAAATAAAGCAGCTATCAAAGAGGCAAGTTTTACTAAGGATTGCATATATCCAACAAGCGGTATACCTGCTGAAAATCTCTCTGCTCAAAGAAGTCTGTCTGATAAATTCTTGACTTACTTTATTAACAGTTTTCTTTCCTTTGAAAAGGTAAAACAATGTGAGCTATTCGTTTGTACTTAATTTTAATCAACAAAGATGTTTGGTGCTATCCAGGTAAGGCCAGACTCAGAAAGGAGAACCATTTTCATCTTAGAGTTTTTGTATCCAAAGAAGGGAATGCTGAGCCTGGACAGGGAAGTGAACTAAAGCTTAGACAGGTGTATATGAATATATCAGGAAAAAATAATCCAATGACCAGGTGTGGAGAGGAAAACAGCCCAAGACTGTGAAAAACTTTTCAAAAAGAAAATTTTGCACCCTAATAAAAAATGATCCATGCAAGAAAAAAGGAGGCATCTAAAAATTCATAGCCATTATTAAAAAAAATTGTACTTTTAAAGGACACTTAAATAATAGAGGAGATTGATGTAACCAGCAATGATTATACAAGAAGGGGATAGAGCATAATAACAGTATTAGAAAAAGCTAAAAACCCAGAATCAACAGAACCTTCCAAAAATTCAGTAGATCTACCACAGAAAAGGCCCTATCCATTAGGTATAAGGGCATTTGAGACTTGTTAGTCATGCTCTTTCTTCTCAATAAATTTTCAGTCAGTTACTAAAGGAATTCAACTGTGGCTTTAAACCTTCTTTTAAAAAGTAATAAAAAACAAAGATGGAAGATTTATGGTTTTATCAAGAAATTTAATATAAATATGAACTAATAACTTTTTAATTATTATTTTGGTTCACTTTTCTTTACTATAAAGAAGAATGATTTAAATTAACAAGATCTAATTTCAATATACAATTCTACATTGAAGTTAAAGAAATATGCTACACTAGTAAAAACACTGCTCAGTAGTTGCTCATTTAAAAAAATCTAGTTTTACACACTGTTGATTGAACATAAGAAGGCAGAGTAGAAGCTTTCAAACTAACTAATATAAATTTAGATTTTACTAAGAGAAATATAGAATTTCAGTCATTGTAAATCAAGCTCACATTGCAGTTTGAACTGGTAACATCTAAAGTCTTAGATTTATGAATGAGTACATTGAGTGGCCTGTTTTAGGTGGCATAGCTTGCTACAGACTAATCCTTTCAAAGAGGATAATTTACAAGTGGGCAGAACCACACACACACACACACACACACACACACACACACTTCTGTTTGAAAACACTGAAACACTCTAAGTAGTCATGAGTTGATTTACCAAGATTCCAGAAATAACATAAATGAATTGTTATAGACCAGGAGTTCTGTGAAATCCTTCCCCTTGAGCCATTTTAACAAAAATCTATAAAGCTGAGAATCTGTGAAGATAGAGGGCTGAGATCTTGAGCTAAGCTTTTGAAAGTCTCACCTAAGACTCTAAAGCAGGGTTACTAAGGCAATCAAGACTTAAGAAATGAAGACCTTAGAAAATGAAGAAATGTATTAAGAAGAGCCAATAATCTCAACTGCACTTCCCCTTGAGGCATTTTCCAATTCATAAGTTGCAGAATCAAAAAGCTACAGGGCAGAGCAGAGCAGAAATGTTTGGCTAAGAAACTGGGAAACTGATCTGAGTTTCCAACAGTCTCCCAAAGGTGATGGTAGTAACTGGGAACCAAAGCTTGTCAGGGGAGGAGGGCCACTCTTCCAGTTAGAACTGCTGAGTATCTGAACTCTAGCATTAAGTTTTACAAAGAAATTAACCGGTATATACAAAAGATTAAAACCTATCTTTAATCCAGCTATACCCCAAGCTGGATTAAGGTGACATGCCCCTATTCAGAATGTCTGCAAGAAAGAAAAATTAAATTCTATCTGGAAAAACATAAAATCAGATATAGCTTTTGATTTTCTCCACATCTTTTTATACGTAATTATTGGCCTACCATGAAAACTACAAAACAGAAACAAATGACTGAAAACCAATGAGAAAAAAAGACAATAAAAATAGAACCACAGACCACTCAGATTATGTTAATAGAAATGGGCTTTAATATAACTGTGACTAATAAGTTAAAGAAAAGAGATTATTAGATGGAGCACTTTACCAGAGAATTGGAATCTATAAAAATATTAAATAGAAAATGTGTCAGCAGGCCAGGTGGGGTGCCTCATGCCTGTAATCCCAGCACTTTGGGAGGCCGAGACAGGTGGATCACTGAGGTCAGGAGTTTGAGGCCAACCTGGCCAACATGATGAAACCCCGTCTCAACTAAAAATATAAAAAATTAGTTTTGCATTTTGGCAGGTACCTGTAATCCCAGCTACTCAAGAGACTGAGGCAGGAGAATCTCTTTTTTTTTTTTTGAGACAGAGTCTCACTCATCACCAGGCACCAGGCTGGAGTGCAGTGGCGCGATCTCGGCTCACTGCAACCTCCACCGCCAGGGTTCAAGCAATTCCAGTAGAATCTCTTGAACCTGGGAGGTGGAGACTGCAGTGAGCTGAGATCACACCACTGCACTCAAGCAGCTCAATTTTTGAGATTCCATTTCAAAAGAAAAGAAAAGAAAAGAAAATCAACAAAAAATACTTGAAATTAAGTACACAATAAATTGTTTTACTGCAGATTAGACACACAGAAGAGAAGATCAGTGAAATAGAAAACAAATCAATAGAACATAGTAAGACCTAACAAAGAGAAAAAAAAAGCAAAAATATACATAAAATGCAAGAAATACATGTGGCACAAATAAAGATACAAGTAATTGATTTCAGAACAAAAGTTGACAAACTGTGGTCTATAAACTGGCTGCCTATTTTTGTAAATACAATTTATTGAAACATGGCCATTCCTACTTATTTATATATTATTTAGGAAGTCTTCTGGGTTATAATAGCAGAGTTGTCTAGATGTACTACAAACTGAATAAACTGCAAGTGTAAAATGTTAATTATCTTCCTTTTTAAGAAAAAGTGTGTCAGATCCTCCCTTGAAGACCCGATGGGTCTCCTCCAGTCAATATGATTTTGAATATCCATATTTTCCCATAATTTTTAAAATTTATTCCTGTAGAAGTAGAAAACAAAGAGCAAGATGATAGGCTTAAAAAATATTAGTAATCTAACTGAATGTAATATTCAGACTGAATAAGAATTAAGCATGCTAAGAAGAGACATACCTAGATACAAAGACACAGAAAGATTTAAAAGTCACAGAATAAAAAAAGATATACACCATACAAATGTAAGCAAAACACATACACATACACATGCACACACACATATGCCTAAATGAATGCAACACTGTTACTATTAATCAAAGTTGAATTTAAAGCAAGAAACATAATTAGCAATAAGAAGAGATGTTTCATTATGATAAAATGGAAATTTACCAGGAAGATGTATCAATTCTAAACTGAATGCAAGTAATAATACTGCCTCAAAATATGTAAAACAAAAATGGATGGAACTAGTAAGAAAAAATATTTAAATTTCACAATTATTTTAAGTCACTTTAAGGCATTTTTCTGCGTAACTGATGAAACAGATGAAATTACTAAATATTCAAAATACTTGAAAATACAATTAAGAAACTTGACTTAATAAGCATATATAAATACTGCACACAACTTTAAGAAACACTTCCTTTAAAATTGCTTATAGAACATTTACTAAAGTTGGTTTTTCATGCAGTCGGTCTCAACACATTTTAACTAGAATTCTTCAGTGTAGTTCTCTAACAACAGTGGAATTAAGCAAAACAGATGCACAAAAAAAAAAAAAAAAAAAAGAGGGGGGAGGAATTCCTAAGTGCTTAAGTCTATGTTTGTCGAGGGTCTCTAGGGCAATTTCCAGGTTCAGTGATCTGCTAAAAGGACTCACAGGACTCAGCATATTGTCCTACTCATGGCTATGATTTGTTACAAACGAAAAGCAAAATCAGCAAAGGGGAAGACTGATGGGGTAAAGTCTAGGGAAAAAAACAGGTGCAAACTTCCAGAATTTTCTCCCAGAGTAGATCACACATTGTATTAGGGTACTCCAGAGAAACAGAACTAACAGAATATATATAAGATATATATAAAAAGAAACTTATCAAAATTGGCTCATATGATTAAGGCCTAGAAGTCTCACATTATGCCATCTGCAAGGTAGAGAACCAGCAATGTGGATGGTGTAGTCCAGTATCAGTCCAAAGGCCTACAAATCAGGGGAGCCACTGATGGTGTAACTCCCACTCTAAGGCTGAAGACTCGAGAACTGGGGAGTAGGGAGACACTGGAGCAAGTCCAGGAGTCCAAAGGCTCAACAACCAGGAGCTCTGGTGTCCAGGTGCGGAAGAAGCCGGATGCCCTCACCAAAGAAAACAGAGAATTCACTCTTCCTCTACCTTTTTCTTCCATTCTATCCCTCTATAGATTGGATGATGCCTGCCTATACTGGTGAGATGGGATCTTCTTGACTCAGCATACTGATTCAAATGCTAACCCCTTCTGGAAACTCTCACAAACACATTCAGAAACAGTATTTTACCAGCGATCTGAGCATTCCCTAGCCCAGTCAAGTTGACACATAAAATTATGAATCACACACAGGATGCACTTACTTCTTCCAATGAGTTATGACAACACATGTGAAATGTTGCCAACCAGGAAAACTCATTAAAGACTCAGTGCCCAGGGTTTATATTGGAGGCTGGTCAGGTAGGCAGACTCTGCCTGGCATGTGCCAAAATTTCAGACTCCTAGAAGGAAAGCAAATATTCAGCATAAATATATACTTTGTACAGTTTACATATAGTGAGCCACTCTTATCAATTCTAGGAATGGGTGGATCCTTCCCCAAATCCAAGTTCTAGTACATTTTCCAAGGGCCAACCTTGTATTTAGGGCTTTCTAAAGATAGCATTCAAGCTTGGTATGTTAACTCTTTTCTGCACACCCTGGATCAAAGAAGAAATTGTAATAAAACTAGAAAATATGTTTAATTAAATGATAATGAAACAACAGCCATGCTTAGAAATTTCTATCTCCAAATGCATATGTTAGAAAAAAAGGAAAGACTAAAAACCAAATCTCAAAGTACTCATATAAATAGATCAGAAGAATAATAGCAAACTAAACCCAAAATAATAAAAGCAAAAACCATACAAGAGAGAAAACCTAACTAAGCCAAAAATTGCTTCTTTGAAAAGTTTAATGAAAATGAAAAGCTCCTGGGAAGATTGATCAAGGAAAAAAAAAGGAGCATGATATGAATTACAAATACCAGGAATAAAATAGGAGTCATTATAGATATTTTATATATTAAAAGAATAAAAAATATATATTATTACTGACTTTATGCTAGTTAATTAAAAATGTAAATGAAATGCAAAATTTTCTTTAAGAAAATACAGCTTATTAACAATGACAAAAAGTGTAAAATCTTAATAATCATACTTTAATCAAAAGAAAGATGTCATTAAAAACCATTCAACAAAGTTCTCAGGTGACGTTAGCAATGAATTCTACAAACTTTTCAGTAAGAAACAATACCAAATATATATGAACTTTTCTAGAGAATAGTAGAAGAAATATTTTCCAACTCTATTTTTGAGTACAGCATAACTTGATACTAAGATACTAAACTTGCAGAGACATTACAAGAAAGGAAAATTACCAATGCAAAAATCTTAAACAAAATATTAGCAAATCAAATTCAGAAATATGTAAAAAGGGTAATATATCATAAAAAGTTGGGTTTATTCCCAGATATAAATTTGGCGTAACATTCCAAACTCAGTTGACATAATTTAGCACAGTTAGGAAATAAAAGAGGGAACCATATCATCAGCTCATTACATGTAAAAAAAGTATTTGATAAAATTTAAACCCCTTTTCCTTATGCACTGTTACATAACCAGTGCAATCAGTTTGGAGGATATTAAGACTGGCTGAACAGAGTGATGCTATTGTACAGAGGTGATGTTGTAAGACTTCTTCTCTTGTGAAATTATCCATAGCAAATATTAACAGCTTTAGTGACGTGTCTATTCTATATCACTGGAACAGACATTAATCGGGTGGTGCTTCACTCTTCTTGGCTTCTCATGAGACAAGAAGCCTGATGTTTGCCTCCTTAGCGGTGCTCTTTGTGAGATTATTTTTCCCCAGAAAACTACAACTTTCCCTGCATGTGTGCTACTTACTACAGGAATGAAGCAACAGGTTGTTTAACCCATTAGTGCATGTCGGTTTAACTGAACAGATAAGTCTCTAGAAGTAGAAAATGGATCTTGAGGAAATCAGCCACCGGACACGTATACATTTGCTATGAACTAAATGCTCATATCTTTTCAAAATTTGTACATTTAAGCCTTACTTCAGAATATGCCTGTATTGGGAACCTGAGGGAGGTGGAGAGAAGTGGAGCCCTGATGAATGGATTCGTGTCCTTACAACAAGAGGTAGGAGAGATCATCTCTCTGCCTCATGAACACACAGTAAAAAGATGACCATCTGCAAACCAGGACATGAGTTCTCATGACAGCCCCACTACACTGGCACTCTGATCCCGGGCTACGTAGCTTCTGGAACGGTGAGAAATAAATTTCTGTTGTTTGAATCACCCTGTCGGCTGGGTGCAGTGGCTCACACCTGTAATCCTAGCACTCTGGAAGCCCGAGGCAGGTGGATTACTTGAGGTCAGGAGTTCAAAACCAGCCTGGCCAACATGGTGAAACCCCATCTCTACAAAAAAAAAAAAAAATTAGCTGGCGTGGTGGTGGGCGCCTATAATCCCAGCTACTTGGGAGGCTGAGGCAGGAGAATCCAGGAAGCAGACGTTGCAGTGAGCCGATATCGGGCCACTGCACTTCAGCCTGGGTGACAGAGTGAGACTCCATCTTAAAAAATATAATAAGGCCGAGTGAGGTGGCTCATGCCTGTAATCCCAGCACTTTGAAAGGCCATGGTGGGTGGATCACCTGAGGTCAGGAGTTTGAGACAAGCTGGCTAACATGGTGAAATCCTGTCCCTACTAAAAATACAAAAAAATTAACCAGGTGTGGTGGTGGACACCTGTAATCCCAGCTATTCAGGAGGCCGAGACAGGAGAATCCCTTGAACCCAGGAGGCAGAGGTTGCAGTGAGCCGAGACTGCGCCATTGCACTCCAGCCTGGGCAACAAGAGTGAAACTGCGTCTCAAAAAATAATAAAATAAAATAAACCACCCAGTCTACGGTATTCTGTTCTAGCAGCCTGAGCAAACTAAGACAACACTGAAGCAGAGCAAGAAGAGGTTCAGGCCTTTGTCTGGAGACGTCAGACTCACCAGGGGCACCAGTTGGGGTCCATGGGCAGAAGTAGAGGAAACTTGTTTTGCTGGGGAGGGAAGAGCAATACACAAACAGTGAAAAAGAATCTGAATAGAAAAACAAAGCTCACTTGGAAGAGATCTTGGAGAAATATTCCGCAAACATGGGAAAATCAAAGTCCGTAGGGCTGAGCTGGCTTCCTGAAGGTCACAGTTGCAAAAGGAATATAAAAGCTCCAGTGCTTTGACGTCTGGCAGCATGCTCTCCCCACATTGAAACAAAATTATTATAGCTTCCTATATTCACGTTTTTCACACTAATTTGACAACTGTTCATCTAGCCTGCAGATACATATAAGACTATAATTCCTAACTTAAAAAGAAAATGAAGCACTCAAAATGGTGTTGATGTGCTTTTGGTTGCTTTTGTTAACAAATGCAAAAAAACAATAGTTTGGAGAGACAGATACAAGAAATGATAAATGAGCGAACATTTTGCAACATGTCTTTATCTTCCCTCTTTGACGTCTTGCTCCTTGAGGAAAAACATTTTGGCTGATTTACTTTTATTTGTATCTCATCGTATTGCAATGTTGGATGCATATAGTAGTTCCGTAAGACATCTTATTAAAAGAATAAAGGGAAAATATTTGCTTTAGAAAAATCTAAAATTCTTTGTATTAGTCAAGACTCTCCAGAAAAACAAAACCAATAGGGTGTGTGTGTGTGTGTGTGTGTGTGTGTGTGTGTGTGTTTGTGTGTGTGTGTGTGTGTGTGTGTAGAGAAAGAGAATTTACATATATATATACATGTATAGAGCGAGAGAGAGAGAGTGAGAGAGAAAGAGAGAAAGACATTTATGTTAAGCAATTGGCTTATGTGATCATGGAGGCTTAGTAAATCCAAAATTTGCAGCATAGCCTAGCAAGCTGGAGACCGAGGGAAGAGTTGCAGTTCAAGTCCACAGGCAGTTTGCTGGCAGAGTTCATTTTTGCTTTGGAGAGGTCAGTCTTTGTTCTAGTCATGCCTTCACTGATTGGACAAATTCTCCATACATTGTGAAGGATAATCCGCTTTCCTCAAAATCCAACAATTTAAATGCTAATCTCATTCAAAGACACCTCCACAGAAACATCTAGTATAAGGTTTGACCACAAATCTGGGCACTGTGGCCTAGTTAAGTTGGCACATAAAATAAACCATTACACTCCTGTTACCATCACTGTCAGAATTCTGTTTCTATTTTCACCCAGTAATAGAATAGTGAACAATCCAGGCCAAGCAATAAATTTAACAAAAATTTGACATTGCATAGATATCCTCTCCTGTTCTTCCTCCCCCAGAGACTATTAGCAGTCACCAAATGCCAATATGCTCCTATGTTGCAAATGGGGAAGTAAGTCCTCCTCTTGGAGTCTTTACAGATTACTCCAATATAGTCACAGAAATCATACTGGAAGAGGCATACGGTATTTAAAAATATCATGTGTTTGTTATACTCACAGGTCCTAGAGACAGGAGGCATGGCAAGGAATGCCACACAGGAAGCCAGCCATATGGGAGGAACTCCTGTTGAGTGAACTCAACCAAGCAGGTGCAGAGGAGACAGAGAGAGAAAGAGAGAGATTGAGGACCAGTGGGCAAGTATCTTTACTGGAGGTCATGGTGGAGGACACAAGCAAAAGGTTTGAGGGGATTTCACTGAGGTGTTTGAATGTCACTAGGTCACAGTCAGGGGAGGGAGAGAAGGGGAACTTATGGCAAGGACTAGCTTTATCGTACTGGCGCACCTGGTCACCTGGTTGAGGTGCTCAGTGACTACTGATGGGGGATGTTGGGACATTGGGAAAATATGGAGTTTTGGTAATTTACAATATAGCTCCTCTTCTAGATTCCTGAGCCTCTTTATAGTTGGTTGGGCCTCATGATTGGGTTCTGATACTTGGAAAGTGAATGAAGTGATGGCAGTCCTCTAAAACATCTTCTAGTTCCTCCAGTCCAGTTGGTCGTGTCCTGGTTGCCTTGGAGGTCACGTGTCGTCGGTAGCATAGCCTCATGATGGAGTGGGATATGAAGCCTGTATCAGATTTTGACTGATTGAGAAAAAAAAATCCTTATTATATTAAGGCTTTGTAATTTCAGTTTGCCTGTTACATGAGCCAGTTTTAATGATGACTTATACCTGCCTTTCCCCTCAAATACTACAATGTTCCCTTAAAACTCTTTAGTGTTGAGTTCCTTGAAAATTATATTCAGTAAGTGGCTTGTCCAAACCACATTTTCTTGGAATTTTTTTATAGGACACCAGAACCAGTGCTGTGTATTAAGAGGCTGTGTATTCATTCTTAACACTTTTACCTGATGCAATTGAAAATTTCTGTTCCTTACCAGTGTATATGCTGCAGTCTCATTCCTGGTTTTCTATTGCTACTCTAAATCATGGATGACGACACTCATTTATTGATAAATGTTCTGAAGTGGCATAGAAATTTTTGTTTATGTTCAATGTTTTGGATATTTACAACAGATACCAAATGAACTCCTACCATATATATGAGGAGCTGACGGGGCAGTGACAGGGAGTTAAAGAAAGTCCAAGGCCTTGTTTTTGCTCTCAAGCAATCTACCAGCTTGCCAGACCCATGGGACATGCCATTGTAAACAAGTTGATCTGCAACACTTGTTCATTCTTTACCAGAAAGCACACCTTTTACAAGTATCAAACTGCCTTTGCTGTGTATTATTCCACCTTAAATTGTTTGTAGGTTCTCAGCATTGTTTAAGCGGTGATAAAATATAAGGTAGACTACGGTCAGTTAAATACATTTATCTCTAGGGTAGCCAAACCAGAATGCATTTATTTATGGTGAGTTAAATGCATTTATTTCTAGGTTAGCCAAAACCAAGAAAATACACGAATGTATAGCAAAAAAATACAAAAATATGAAATGGAATAGGAATAATAAAGAATACCAAAAGAAGATAAGAAGAGAGGAGCAAAGAAACATAAAACAGGGAAAATAAGTAGAAAATAAACTAACACAATTAGTCTAAATTCAAATACATCAGTAATTAAATTACATGTAAACACATTAATAACCCAAGGTTGGGGCACTTCCAGTGGTTGAAGGGTGGCAATCCGAGGTTTCAGAGAAGCGGCTCTTTACAAGTTAAGAATCTACCATTTTATGCCAGGTGAATATCAGCCAGCCCTGCTTGGGTGCCATGCAGATAGGAAAATAAAGACCATTGCTGTTACTTTTCAAGTTTTCTGTCTTTTTCAAATCTTATTCCCTTATTTCCTCCTTAATTGGTAATGACAATTCTGAATTTTGCGTTAACCATTTCCTTGCTTTACTTTACAGACTTATCAAATAAACGTCTATGCTTAAATAGCACATTGTTTAGTTGTTCCTGCCTTCAAACTTTACACAAATGGAATCATACTTGATAAATTATCTTCAAGTTTGCTTTTTTATCCAATATTATGTTCCTAACATTTATCTGTGTTTTTACAGGCATCTGAAATGCATTCATTTCCCCCGATATAAAGCAACCCATCATATGATTTTTCCATATTTTTCCATTCTACTGTGGATAGATATTGGTATGTGTCTAAGTGTGTCTCTAGGGCATACATTCAGGACTGAAATGGTTGAGTTGGATTCAGTGCACAAAAATCAACTTTATCTGATGATGTTAAATTGTTTTCTGAAGCGATTACACACTACCAGACAGTTTTAAAGTGTACGCGTTGCTCCATAATCTCGACAACACCTAATTTTTGCACATAAGGTAGGAAGAAAATGGATTGTAGTTAATTTCCATGCAATTTTCTGCTTACTAATGAGATTGAACATCTTTTCTCATGTTTATTTCTACACCACAGAGGCTTCCTCAATGCAATGCTTCTATAAGACTTTTGCCAATATTTTCCTGTCACTTTTTAATTAATTTTTAAGAGTTCTTTTCTTAGAGTTAATTTTAAATACTTTTTTAAAAATATGATATAAATTCTACAATTTTAATTAAATTGTATATTTGAATTGTTTTTGCTCATATGTTGAGTTTGAGTAGATTTATTAAAAATTTTTTTTGCATCCAGCAAACTTGTTAAATTCTAATTATACTTAAAATTTTATGTGTACGGGTTTTGATATTCCATACTCTTATTATATCATTTGTTGATAAAAATGTTATCTGCATTATTCTTGCAAGTTTTACTTATTATTTTACATTTCATTGTGCTTACTAAGGCCTCAGCATAATGAATAGTAATGAGGGACAACATACTTGTCTTGCTCCAGATCTTAAAGGGAAAGCTTTTCCACATTTCAAAACAATGTATCATTTTGCTGTAGGACATTTTTAGACCTTTAACATGTTAAGAAAATTTCCTTTTGTTCCTAGATTGTTAAGAATTTTCATTGGAACTAGACAGTAAATTTTGTTGGAAAAAATTCTGTATCTCTTTAGATGGTCATTTTTCCCCTTTTACACTTTCAGTGTTGTTATTATATTAATAAAATTATGCCACCCTTGACATTCTGTGGTTAAACAAACTTTTTAAAAATTAATGGCTTGTCTTAGTCTGTTCAATCTACTATACCCAAATACCATAAACTTAGTAGCTTATAAACAACAGAAATTTATTTCTCACAGTTCTGGAGCCTGGGAAGTCCAAAATCAAGGTACCAGTATATTCATTCTGGTGAGGGCCCACTTTTTGGTTCATCCAATGGTGCCTTTCACTGTGTCCTCATGTAATAGAAGGAACAATGAGCCTTTCTCTGGTCCGTTATGAATACTAATCCCATTCATGAGGGCTCCACTCTCATGACTCAATCACCTCTCAAAGTCTCCACCTCCTAATATTTTCACCTTGGGATTAGGATTTCAACATATGAATTTTGGAGGTGACACAAACATTTAGACCACAGCATGGCTTTATTTATTCTGTTATGGATTTATGTTTTCATCTCTAACATCATTTTATGTGCACAATCAGGATTTTGAGGAAGAGGACCTAAAACCCAAAGATATTTGGGACCTTTTATAATCTGTAGAATAATCTGCCAATAATGAAGATGCTTAATTAACCTCAGCGGCTATTTAAATATGTCACCTCTACCCATATTGCCATTGTACTGTCCATTTCCCTTGCTTCTCTTAGCTAAGGCCCAGAACTTGACCTGCTTCTTTAACTATAGCATATATGTTTTTCTACTATCTACTTTCATCAGACACTATATTTCTCCTTTATTATATTTATTGTAAATTTAATTAATTAATTTTAGGTAGTTATTTGTAGATCCTAGACAGATGGAGACTATAAGCTTCATGAAAGCAGAGATCTTTTAATGTCCAGTTTTTGCTACATTTCTAGTCTCTATGATAGTATCTTGCATATAATATGCTCTCAACAAATCTTTATTGAATGACCATTGATAGATAATGGCCAGGATATATCCTTAGTAATGACTAGAAAGCATTCATTCAAACAATTATAATCACATTATCTATTTATCTAATCTCCCTCTATACACACACACACACACACACACACACACGCACACAGAGAGAGAGAGAGAAAGAGAGAGAAAGGAAAGGATAACCCTTTTCCGTAGCTTTAGGAATGTACATTTGTATTAGAGTTCTCTTAGAGGGACAGAACTAATAGGGCGTGTACATATATGTATATATATATATACATACACATATCTATATATGCGAGTTTATCAAGATCTCAAGGTCCCACAATAGGCTGGTCTGCAAGCTGAGGAACAAGGAGAGCCAGTCCTAGTCCCAAAACTGAAGAACTTGGAGTCTGATGTTCGCGAGCAGGAAGCATCCCACAGGAGAAAGATGTAGGCGGGGAGGCTAGCCTTGTGTCTCCTTTTCATGTTTTTCTGCCTGCTTTATATTCCCCAGCAGCTGATTAGATTGTAGCCACCAGAGTTAGAGTGGATCTGCCTTCCCCCAGCCCACTGACTTAACAAAAGAATGTTAATCTCTTTTGGTAACACTCTCGAAGACATACCCAGGATCAGTACTTTGCATCCTTCAATCCAATCAAGTTGACTCTCAGTATTAACTCTCACAATATTAACAAAATCACTTTGGAAATCTGTTTGGTAATATTTACACAAGCTGAAAATACCTGTACCTTATGACGTAGCAATTATACAGTAGAAATGAATACAGATATTCACAGAAAGAGAGATACTGAAATGTTAACAGCAGTCCTAGTCATACAGCCCCAAAGTAGAAGTCATCTGACGTTCATCAGAACCGTGGTTAAAACATAAGATACATTTATCCAATGTAATACTATATAATCATGAGAATGAACAAACTGCAACTATATGGATAAATGTCATAAATATAATATAGGGTGAAAAGAGCCAGATGTAAAAGTATACGTAATGTATGATTCCATTTATACAATGTATTAAATTAAGGAATGCTAATCTATGCTCTTAGAAGTTAGGATAGAGGATGTACTTTGGGTGGAGGTGGTGCAGCACTGAAGGAGAGACTGAAAGGGCCTTCAGGGGTGCTGGGAATGTGATGATGTTGAGTCTGGTTGGTGATGACAAGGATTTGTTGAATTTGTGTGAATTCATCTAGGTATACAGTATGATATTTGCAGTTTGTTCTGTGTATATGATAGTTCAATATTACTTTTTTTTTTTTCAAATGAGGGAAGCATCATGGACTAGGAAGCAGAAGACTTTTTTTAGCCCAAATCTTATCCCTTAAAAGTTATATAACCTGTTTAATTAATATGGCCTTTCTAGGTCTTTTTTTATTTATCTGTAAAATAAGGGAGTAATTACATCTACTATATGTGTTGACAATGAGTATTTAAAGCCAGTTTGTCCCCAGAGATTTCCCCTAGAGCATTACATTATAAATCAATGTGTAATGAACCAGAGAGAAATATAAAGGCTATCTTTAGAAGCTAGGATGAGTCCAGAGCTGCTAAGATCAACAGGAATTTGACTGGAAAATAATGTATTCAGGAGAACAAGAGTTTGGTCAGCAGAGCCAGCAGAATCTGGAGAGTCACAGGACTAAATGTGTAAATGGCAGGGGGTCATCTCGGACACGGGCAGATCAGATGCCACAACTCTTGTGACCAAAGAAGTGAAGGTGCTGTAACGTGACCGCGACATTCCCAAATGAGAAGCTACGAAACTGACAAGATGGTTTTAGGTTTCAGAATCTCATGACTTTTTTTTTTTTTTATTTTTTGGAGACAAGAGTCTTGCTCTATCGTCAGGCGCCAGGCTGGAGTGCAGTGGCGCGATCTCGGCGCACTGCAACCTCCGCTTCCTGTGTTCAAGCAATTCTCCTGCCTCAGCCTCCCGAGTAGCTGGGAACACAGGCGCGTGCCACCACGCCCAGCTAATTTTTGTATTTTTTGGTAGAGACAGGGTTTCACCATGGTCTCAATCTCTTGACCTCATGATCCGCCCGCCTCGACCTCCACAAGTGCTGGGATTACAGGTGTGAGCCACCGCGCCCGGCTCGTGACATTTTTTTAACAATATGAAGCATCCCCAAAGTGAATGCATGCATTCATTCATTATTTATTAAACACGTATTGACACTGAGGAGGTTCAGAATATACCACCCTAAAGCATGCCACCCTGGCATATTGATTACTTCGACCTAAAAGAAACTGAGAACCAGCCAACACAGGAAAAGCTCTTCACCTCCCATTCAACTGCCTAAAATAAAGTATGAAACCCCTCTGTACAGAGAAATGTATGTTTATAAAAGAAATGTTCATGAGTAAAGGTATCTGGACCAGGAAGAGCACTGCTCTGAGAGAACTTCTATCAACTGAAAGGCTTATTTTTATTTTTATTATTTTTTTAAAGACAGGGTCTCGCTCTGTCACCCAGGCTGGAGTACAGTGGCATCATCATAGCTCACTGCAGCCTCAAACTCTTGGGCTCAGGTGAGCTTCCCATCTCAACCTTTCCAGTAACTGAGATTACAGGTACTTACCATTGCACTCAGCCTACCTGAGAGACTTTTATCTGCATAACAAGGCAATCTTAACTCATTTTATGTTTCCTTCCTCACACTCCCATAATGTGTCTCTACCACCCACCAGAAGCCCCAAACTCCTGTTCCTTTCTGTAGCTCAGGATGGTGTATAGCCTTCGATCATCTGGCCATTTCATTGAGTCTTATTTTTCTGTGTGAGACTCCCATCTGTAAGTATGTAACTAACACAATACTTGTTATGTATGAGTTCACATACTACAAGTATGTTAGTTACATATTTGCATATAGATACTTATAAATTATTATTCTCCTGTTAATCTGTTTTATGTCTATTTAATTTGGAGACTAGCCAAAGGACCTAGGAAGGTAGAGGGAGGCAATTTTCCCCTTCCATACATCACCCTACTTATAGGAAGATATAAGGGGACAGAACAAGACCTGCCTTCCAGACGTCAATAATCTGATAAGGAAGATAGTCATGGATATTAACAGTATAGAGTTAAGTGCTTAGACAGAGATAAACACAGACTCATGTGGGACCACTTAGAAAGGGTACCTAATTCATGTTTCTGAATTCAGATAAAGCCTTCTTGAAGAGAGATATTAAGATACTGATGACGTCTTAGCAACTGAATTTTGAACCCTCAAGAATAAGGGCTAGGCCTTTGACTGTGGCAAAGTTACTATTATAAAAGTCACCTTATGAGAATTCTTGGCTGCCCACCATCAACCTGTCACAGTTGTGACACAACCTTTGCCTGGTGGCGGTGTGGTATGAAAGAGATGAAGTCAAAGTCAGGAAAGAGAGGCAAAGCAAAAGCTAGCAATCACTCAGGTGTGTTTGAGGATGAGTTTCTGTTACGCCTTCAACTGTGTTCATGGAGTTATGGGTGGATAAATTAAAATACGCATCAAGATCCTTATAACTCCTCAAGTGGTTCATTTATTACTTCCTTTTTTATTTTATCAGGGATGTTATGACTTTGTTCATTAAGACTTACCCATAATTTGTTTATTGAAATTAACTAAAAAATTTAATAAGCATTTCCTGAGTACCTCAGGGTGCCTAAGGCTGCTAGCCAGTAGGGCTCTGCAATGGAAAAGCTTCTTCCCAAGGAGACGCAAATCCAGATATAGATGGAAGATGTTAAGAAATGTGCAGCTTGTGGTGTGCCAAGGTGAGACGGAACAGGAACTTCTCTCAGGGGCCTGCAGGCCCTCTCAAACATGGAAAAAAAAAGAAAATTTTTGAGTTCCTTCAAGGAAAATTCCAGGCACCTCGTTAGCCCAGAGAAGTGAATAAATGACTGATAAGCAGGGAGGTAACAGTAGCTTAAAACAATAGCCAAAGAAATTAGAATCACAGGATATTCTCCTACAGAAACTAAAGATGGTATCTTAACATTTGTCTCTAAGTCACTTTTCAGAAACCCAGACTCCTACCAAATGGATCTGCTGACATGTAGACCTCTGAAAGGGGGAAACTGAGGATTGAACTCTGACCACTGTTCTTTGTTCTAAATTTCTTCCTGAGGGACCTGGAAAAGATCACACTCATGAGCCAGAGCTAATGTTCTTTTCTGCTGACCCCAAATTGTTAGACAAAGCTTCACCTTCTTAACCAATTGCAAATCAGAAAATGTTTGAATCTACCTATAACTTGTAAACTATCTGTTTCAAGATATCCTGCCCTTTTAGGTCAAACCAATGTGTAATCCTTACATATTGATTTATGGTTTTGATTGTAACTTCCGCTTTCCTGAAATTTACTCCTGCTTTTAAAAACGCTTACACGCAAGCCTTCAGGGAGTCTGGGATTTAAACGAAAGCTGCCCGATTCTCCTTGTGTGGCTCCCTGCAAATAAATGCCCTCCTTTCTTCTGCTGCAAACCTTACTGTGTTTTGGCCTTCTGCTGTTTTGGCCTTACTGTGCCTGGTGAGCAGATCTCAGTTTAGTTTGATAACGAAGAGTGGCTTAGAGGGCTTTAACTAGAGGCTAGTACAAAAACTCCATCAGCATCTCTAAATCAGCCAAATGAACACCCAATTAAGTTAGGTAAGTCCTTGCATTTGCCAAGCAACTACAACCTAAAGGTAATTACCCTAGTTCCAAATCAAATATCCACTCCAAACAAACTATCTGTCAGATGTCTCCTCTCCCTCCATCACAGAATGATAAGTGCAATGATAAATTTACAAGAGGGAAAGGAGCCTGAGAAAGAACCCAGCTGTGAGTTATGTCTGAATTTGATTTTGAGGGACCAAGGATAGAAGTGCATACGAGGTAGAAAGAACAGTCTGTGCTGCAACATAAAACAGAGATAGGAAGAGCCTCTGGTAGCAGTGAGTCTGGGAGGGAGTCGTCATCCAGAGAGACAGAGAAATTGAAATAATAAGGGGATGAGGTAGAATGCTTGAAAGCTTGGACTCCGTCTGTACACAGGAGGAAAATATATAGGAGTTTTAATTGACTCAAATTTAAGAAAGAACATTTTGGTTACTTGGAGACTGTACTGGAGGGAAGCCATTAGAGGAAGGGGGACTAATCAAGTCAAGCAAGAAAGAGACATGTTTACTTTGTTCATATGGAGTTTCTTAGTTCTCTAGTTCACACTACCTTAAATCCTTCAAGACACATCAAAAGCTAAGGCACATGTTACAGACCATTTCACCTTACCAGGTTCTTTTTCTCATACTAGTTAGCTTAGTACTGTTTGTGTCTCAGCAAAAGTAGTCGGTGGTGGTGTTTCATCTTTAAGCTATTTTGCAAAAATCCTAAAAATTTTTAGTCATCATCAATTTGGCATAAACAAGTTTTGAGGCCATCTTGCTGGATTTGTTTTTAAATCAGTGTGGTTTTCATAACAGGAAGTAATTCTTGTGCTTTTTTATGGTTCATCATAAAAACAACTACTCATTTAATAAGATAATGCAAAAAGAGCCTTGGATGCTTCATTGGGTAGTGAATATCACAGGATCCTTTCCAAATCAGTAACTCTGAGCAAGAGACAAACAGCAGTGTTTAAACAGTGAAGAACTTGAATAAGGAATTAATGGGGTGGAGAAGTGCTGCTTTTAAGCTGAGGGATCTCATAACCACCCCTGCAATCAAACAATTTCTATTCAGAATGATTTTTCTGATTGAAGGAAGTGAGACATTCTTGCATATAACTAGCCTATCCAAATTTAACTAAGTGTACCCACATACACACACACAAACACATACACACACAGAGAGAGAGAGAGAGAGAGAGAGAGAGAGAGAGAGAGAGAGAGGAGCCTCACAGAAGCCAGTTTCCAGAGAATGAAGATATAGTGTGCTTTCTGGAATTATTGACCACAGTGAAATACCTCAAGCAATTTCTTGCATTTAACATTCATTTTTCAAGCATTGGCCCTAGACACAGAGCAATATTTCCTCCTTATGCAGTTTTTCTTTCAAAACCTTGAAGAATGATGTAAACAAGCCTCCAGCCCTGTGGGTTTTTCTAAGTCGGAACATTAAACATTTCATCACTGATTGCTCTTAGTAAATGTGTGTACATTGGAGCCTTTTGTTTCCTAATTGTTCATAATTATAGCTCTTTCACATATTCTGAGAACTCAAAAGACAAAGTGAAGAGACAGCAGTAGTTTAAAAGTAGACTGTGTATAAATCAAGTACAAGGAAAGAAAATAAATGACAAAGCTTCTTAAAAACAGGTGTATGAGGTCGGGCATGGTGGCTCACACCTATAATCCCAGCACTTTGGGAGGCTGAGGCAGGTGGATCATCACAAGGTCAGGAGATTGAGACTATCCTAGCCAACATGGTAAATCCCCGTATCTATTAAAATACAAAAAAAACTAGCTGGGAGTGGTGGCACATGCCTGCAGTCCCAGCTACTTGGGAGGCTGAGGCAGAGGAATCATTTGAACCCAGGAGGCAGAGGTTGCAGTGAGCCGAGATCACGCCACTTCAATCCAGCCTGGCAACAGAGCGAGACTCCATCTCAAAAACAAAACAAAACAAAACAAAATAATAAATAAAAAACAGGTGTACAAAAGCTTTAGCTATTCAAACAACTCATGCTCTCCTACCCCACAAAAGTATATTTTACTTCCAAATCACTTAATGGTACATAGTTCCCAAAACATAAAGTTTCATGTCACCTGACTCAATATTCAATTTGTTCAATTCAGTAATGCTGGTGTTACTCCTAACATTATTCTTTTCTTAAAAACATTTGACACGAATTATTTTAATAATTTAATTACCAGCTATTTAGTAATGATCATATTTCAGAAAAGTATTTTCATATGTCAAATTTGGGTATTGCTTCTCAAATTATCCGCATCTTTCTCTCATCCATACTCTTTACTAAGAAGACAAGTTCATACATTAGGGAGTGAATATTATCACATGCAAGTCTCCATCAACACCTGCCGTCATGTGGTTCTACACTGTGCAACTCTGAGTATAGAAGACAATGTGATTAGTACTTCCTGAAGCTTTCAGTAATACGGAATAATGAAAAATGGCCCTCAGCTATGTGAAAGCCACTTTGCTGAAACTCAGTATGTGTGTGAGAAGTGTCAGTAATGGAAGTCCACTGACCCCAGGAATAGGAGAGAGGCAGAAATGAAGGTTAAGAACTGATGATGCTGAGTGGCCATGGTAGAACCTAAGTAATTCCTCAAATAATAATAAATTTGTCTCAAGTTTAGATTGTTCTTATGAACATATTCGAAACCTTTCTTTCCACTTTTAACTATCTTTCATGGTTCAGTTTGGAAAACATGTTGTGAACCTAGCATGCTCTCCAATGGCCAAAGATCTGGTTAAATTAAACTGATGCTTATTAATTGCTGAGTGAATACAATTGGGATTTAGTTGGCAATAACGTATTTTGTATTAAGTTTCAAATCTATGGCTCATTATTCACGGTGGTGCAGAGGAGAGAGTACAGGGAAGGTTTGCAGAAACTAAGCTGGGGTGCCACAAGATGAAACCTATCTTGGAGGTATTTACAATATTCCAGAGCTGGTCCTCAATTTTGCAGGACCAGAACTTTGATTTTTGTGAGTTCCTCCCTCTCAGGGATGTATTCACATTAGCAAATATATACCAGAATACTTATTTATAATAACAGCCGTGACTGACTGTCACGTAAACAGGCATACTCATGCTGGCAGAGCTGCATCCCTGCCCAGCAGGCTGACAACATCAAGTGGCTTTATGCGAAGCCTGCTTCTCATGCGTGGACACAGAACAAGGAGGGTTAATATATGGGATTGATGACGATAGCACATCTCTGCAATACATGTACTTTTCAGATGGACTAACACTTGAACTTCCCTATCTGAGCATGCTCTTTACTGGGCAAAATGAATGGACTACCACTAGTGTTAGGGATTTCCTCTTTGCCCTCTAGGAGTCCCTGTATTCACACAGCGCAATAAATTGACCAGGCTTCCACTTTCTCAGTTATAATTCTGTCCTGATTTCCTAATATACTGGATCAGCCATAGAAGGAGGTCCTCTAGTTAGCATCAGAGGGCCTTCTGCACCCTTCTGAGATGCTCCTTACACACAGTGGATCACTTTTGCACCACACATTCCTGCTGCATTGGCTACAGCTAATTAGAACAAGAATTAATGGGCCTGTAACCCAAAGGCATTTCTGTGCTGGCCAGCAGCCTATGAGGTAGCTTAATAAGCAACTCCCGTCCAAGATGATTCTGGGCACCAGTGACTTTGCCAACCTGTTTAGATCCTCTCACTTGGCGTATCTGAAGGAGACACAGAGAAGGAGTCTGGCAATTGAGTCAACAGCAGCAAAAAGGAGGCAGTAGAAGGAATGGGGAGGAGCAGAAGTCATGAGGTAGCAAGTCTTACATGAGAAGAAATTGCCAGATAAATGGAGAGTCAACTGAGTCTGTAGTGCTGAGAGCCGAAGAAGCAGGAATGGAGAATTATAGATTCATCTCAGTAGCAAAGCTTGGAAGATGGAGCCAAGGGTTTCCAGTTCCGGAGAGAGAGAGATTCTGTTGTGTCACATCTCAGACGAAAGCCCCTGTTGAATCCCCAGGAGCTTTCCTGGTTCTCTAATCCCTGGTTATGGGGCTCCTGAGAATGTTTCCTGACTTCCTTCCCCGTAATTTCTTTCTTTTTTTCTCTTTTGTTTTTGTGATTTCTTAAAATAACTGTTCACTATTGGAGATAACTGAGTAGATCTTTGCTTTCTACTATCTTGAAAGAGTCTGATTAATAACTCTGAAATTACCACCTGATCACATATTATTGAAGTGTCACAGTCACCTATTTAAATTCTCTTAGAGTTTGCTCCCACAGTTAATCAATCCCACAAGTGGATTTTACTTGTCAAACTATTGGAGGCAAATTTATTTCCATATTCTCAGGTGGCATCTAATTGTTGCTGTGGTGTACTGACTCATGGTGGAAGTACAAGTCATGTAGATTCTTTTGAACTCCTCATTTTGCCTGCAAGACAGGTGGCCAAATCACAGGGTACTTCTGCCATCACCCCAATTAGTAGAACTGCAATCTTACTCTTTAAAATACAGTAGGAAAGCAGTTTTCTATTATTAGAAACCATAACTTTAAGAAGTGACCTGCACCTAGAGTAATAATCATTTGCAGCCAAATTAAACAGACACTGATTATGGCTTCCGTCTTCTACCCAAGAGCTAGCAGGTAGTTTATCTTTTACCTGCAGGGCATCACTGGCTGATTATTCATGCATACAATTTTATCACAGCAAAATAGTACATGAAGATTATTAAACTCTTAACCATATGGTTGGTATAAGAAGGCACCTGCAGCCTGTCCTACTCACGCAATGTAGTGGTCAAATCCCAGAATGGAAAACAAAATTGATAATGATAGAGAATACAAGCAAACCATCAAAGACTGTAATCAGATGGATAAATTCAAAAGAACAGTCATGATTTTAGTTGGTCTAATTTTTCATCACCAAGAAAATAGAACCAAGATGGATTATGACCATTGTCTCTTTACAGTAGCTACCACCAGTACACACTCCTCCTTTTCTGAGTCACACTTGCAATCAGACCACATGTTGCTTCCACCATGGCAGCAATTAGATGCCACCTGAGAATATGGAAATAAATTTGCCTCCAATAGTTTGACAAGTAAAATCCGCTTGTGGTATTGATTAACTCCCACAAATGTTGGGCCTAGCAAGGTATCTAGTTGAAGCCATGACCTGACATTCAAGGGCTGTAACGATGCTAGTCAATGAAAACGCTTAAAATTTCAGCAGATAGGGAGCAATTGTCCTAAGGGAGAAGAACAGAAAGATGTGAAGGTTTTAGATAGAATTTGGGCAGAAGAGTATTTGACTGTAATAGCTTGGAGCTGTAGAATATCTTTCTCAGAATTGCCTTTCTGGCCGAAAACCTGGGATGTTCTTTTCGTTGCCCTGGATTACTTGGCATATGGAGGAAGTGTGATTTCTCCACTGGTGGCAACCCTGAGCATTCCCAGGCTACAGGGCTCTGTCCAGGTAAGGGTTCCTTCTTCTCCCTTGCATCAGAGGAGGTAACTGAGGTGCATCTTCACATGTGTGCATGCTGTTGCGGCTACACTGAAGAAAAAGGAAGACGCATTCATCTGCCCAGTCATTCACCCTAATTCACTAAAGTTTAGAGAAGACAGGTTTATTATCAGCATGCTGCCGTAAAGACATACCCAAGACTGGAAAGAAAAAGAGGTTTAATTGGACTTACAATTCCACATGGCTGGGGAGGTCTTGCAATCATGGTGGAGGGTGAAATGCATTTTTTACATGATGGCAGCAAGAGAGAATGAGGAGGAAGTGAAAGCAGATAAACCCACCAGGTCTAGTGAGACTTATTCACTGTCACAAGAATAGTAAGGGAAAGACCAAGCCCCATGATTCAATTACCTCCCCTTGGGTCCCTCCCTCAACACGTGGGAATTCTGGGAGATACAATTCAAGCTGAGATTTCAGTGGGGACATAGCTAAATCATATCAACAGGGCATAGTTCCCTTGTGATTTTATTAAACAAAACACAGTTCTGTGTAAGTAGATTAATATATCTATTTATTAATTAATAAGTGATTCAATGAATTAATGATTCCATTAAGCAAGAAATTTTTGGTGATTTAGAAATTTAGGAAAATGAAATGAGTTTTTGAAAAAAATATGTATATGATAAATTTGATGTTAACTTCCTAATGTAAGCAATATTCCCAAACAAAACTGGTATCCAGCCGTCATGATTTGACTTCCATGAGTAGGAGAATACAGCTGAAAACGTGATGTAAGGAAAGCATTGAAAGACATCCAGAGCATATCCTTTTTTAGCTGCCTTTGTTCTTGCTGTCATATATAATAATAAAATGTCTAAGAAGGATTGTTTATTTGTTATGTATTTCAGAACAGTCTCTGTCACGTAAGGAATTCTGCTTCTGTTTAGGTATCTGAATGACAGTTAACATTTATTGTTGCAAAAAAATTTTTTTCTAGAATTTTAAATCAAGTTTCTAGGCTGCTTTCCCCTCATACCTCAAACCTCTCTGGCGAGGGGATCAGAGTTCTTGCCAGGGATTATTTGCCATCACTGCCATCATTGTAGAAACCAATGATAATGCCGGAAATTCAAGGACTCTGACAGACATCCCAACGAATCTCAGCAGAGGCGATCTATGTCACTAAATCAAACTGAAGCTCAAGGTTTCCTCTGGGGTTTGTGTGTGTGTGCGTGTGTGTACGTGTGTGTTTAAGTTATGAGGTTCGTGAGCCACAAACTGTGACAACTAAAAAGATGTGAACATGATTTCATATTGAGATGAAAGAAAAATTGTAACAAAGACAACCTGACACTTTAATGATCTACGCATGAACTGTGTATTATATTTTATGTATAAATCAGCCAGTCCTATCAATGAAAATAAGTCTTTTATGAATAGCTAAACTAAGCATTTCTGAGATAAAAGGAAAGGAAAGAAGTCAGGGGCAGGAGAGATATGGATTATAGAGTCAGCACCCTCCCCTCATCCCCCCAGAAGGAATTGCCTATGCTTCATTTTCTTCTCCTCTGCAGGTCCCCACATTAGCAGCTTAGATAGCAGGTGATGCCGCTGTATAGTAAATGAATCAGTAGAAGAAAAGCCTGTCTGAGGGAGAATTTTAATCCCCTTAAGTTGTCTTACATGTCTGCTGAATGGTGGTATTGGGAGCCATATGAAGCAGCGAGGCACCATCACGGCTCAGTTTTCAGCACCAAGTTATAATACTAGTTAAGTCCATTGAACCTGGGATCCAGATGGTGCTATCTCAGAGCCCAAGAACCATGATATTTATATAAATTCACAGAAGTTCTTCCTAAAAGTCCTGACTTTTCTTCTGTTGACTTTTTTTCATACATTCCAGCTATTTTTGTACCAACCTCCTTCTTTTTTGCATTTTCTTTTTTTAACTTTTAAGTTTATGGGTACATGTGCAGATTTGTTATATAGGTAAACTGTGTCATAGGAATTTGCTGTACAGATTATCTAGTCACCCAGGTAACAAGCCTAGTACCCATTAGTTATTTTTCCTGATGTTCTCCCTCTCCCATCCTCTACCCTTCAATAGGCCACAGCGTTGTTTTCTTCTGTGTGTTCTCTTTTAATTTTCACTTATAAGTGAAAATATACAGTATCTGCTTTTCTGTCCTTGCATTAATTCCCTAAAGATACTGGCCTCCAGTTCCATCCATGTTCCTGCAAAGGACATAATCTCATTCTTTTATATGGCTGCATAGTATTCCATGGTTTATGATGTGGTTTGTCTGTACTCCCACCCAAATCTCAAACTGTAGCTCCCATAGTTCCCACATGTCATGGGAGAGACCTGGTGGAAGGTAATTGAATCATGGGGGCAGATCTTTTCTGTGCTGTTCTTGTGATAGTGAATAAGTCTCACAAGAGCTGATGATTTTACAAAGGGAAGTTCCCCTGCACACGCTCTCTTGCCTGCTACCATGTAAGATGTGACTTTGCTCCTCATTTACCTTCCACCGTGATTCTGAGGTCTCCCTAGCCATGTGGAACTGTGAGTCCATTAAGCCTCCTTCCTTTATAAATTATGCAGTCTCCGGTATGTCTTTATTACCACGCTTTCTTTATTCAGTCTACTATTAATGGGTATTTAGGTTGATTCCATGTCTTTGCTATTGTGTACTGCAATGAACATATGTGTACATGTATCTTTATAATAGATTGATTTACATTATTTTGGACATATACCCAGTAATGGGGTTGCTGGGTCAAATGGTAGTTTTGTTTTTAGTTATTTGAGGAATCGTTGCACTGCTTTCCACAATGGTTGAACTAACTTACACTCTCACCAACAGTGTATAAATATTCCCTTTCTTATGCAACTTTGCCAAAAACTGTTATTTTTTGACTTTTTAATAATAGCCATTGTGACTGGTGTGAGATAGTATCTCATTGTGGTTTTGATTTGCATTTCTCTAATGATCAGTGATGTTGAGCTTTTTTAATACACTTGTTGGCCACATGTTTGTCTTTTTTGAAGAGTATCTGTTCATGTTCTTTGCCCACTTTTTTATGGGGTTGTTTGTTTTGGCTTGCAAATTTGTTTAACTTCCTCATAGATTATGGATATTAGACCTTTGTTGAATGCGTAGTTTGCAAAAGTCTTCTTTCATTCTGTAGGTTATCTGTTTACTCTGTTGATATAGTTTCTTTTGCTTTACAGAAGCTCTTAGGTTAAATTAGATCCTATTTGTTCATTTTTGCTTTAAAAAAATTTTTTAAATCCATCTGGAGTTAATTTTAGTGTAAGGTGTCAGGAAGGAGTCCAGTTTCTGCTTTCTGCACATGGCTAGCCAGTTTTCCCAACACCATTTATTTAACAGGGACTCATTTCCACATTTCTTGTTTTTGTCAGGTTTGTCAAAGATCGGATGGTTGTAGATGTGTTGTGTTGCCTCGGAGGCATCTGTTCTGTTCTATTGGTCTATATCTCTGTTTTGGTACCAGTACCATGCTGTTTTGATTACTGTAGCTTTGCAGTATAGTTTGAGGTCCGGTAGTGTGATGCCTCCAGCTTTGTTCTTTTTGCTTAGAATTGACTTGGCTATGTGGGCTTTCTTTTGGTTCCATATGAAGTTTAAGGTGGTTTTTTCCAGTTCTGTGAAGAAGGTCACTGGTAGCTTGATAGGGATAGCATTGAATCTGTAAATTACTTTGGGCAGTATGGCCATTTTCAAGATATTGATTCTTCCTAGCCATGAACATGGAATGCTTCTTCATCTGTTTGTGTCCTCTCTTATTTCGTTGAGCAGTGGTTTGTAGTTCTCTTTGAAGAGGTCCTTTACGTTCCTTGTTAGTTGTATTCCTAGGTATTTTATTCTCTTTGTAGCAATTGTCAATGGCAGTTGGTTCTGGATGTGGCTGTCTTTAAGTCTGTTATTGGTGTATAGGAATGCTTGTGATTTTTGCACATTGATTTTGTATCCTGAGACTTTGCTGAAGTTGCTTATCAGTTTCAGGAGATTTTGGGCTGAGACAATGGGCTCTTCTAGATATACAATCATGTCGTCTGCAAATAGAGACAATTTGACTTCCTCCTTTCCTATTTGAATGCCCTTTATTTAATTTTCTTGCCTGATTGCTCTGGCTAGAACTTCCAGTACTATATTGAATAGGAGTGGTGAGAGAGGACAACCTTAGAAGAAAATCTAGGCAAAACCATTCAGGACATAGGCATAGGCAAGGATTTCATGACCAAAACACCAAAAGCATTGGCAACAAAAGCCAAAATAGACAAATGGGACCTAATCAAGCTCCACACCTTCTGCACGGCAAAAGAAACAGTCATTAGAGTGAATCGGCAACCAACAGAATGGGAAAAAATTTTTGCAGTCTACCCATCTGACAAAGGGCTGATATCCAGAATCTACAAAGAACTAAAACAGATATACAAGAAAAAAACAAACAAGCCCATTCAAAAGTGGGCGAAGGATATGAACAGACACTTTACAAAAGAAGACATACATGAAGCCAACAAACATATGAAAAAATGCTCATCATCACTGGTCATTAGAGAAATGCAAATCAAAACTACATTGAGATATCATCTCACACCAGTTAGAATGGCGATCATTAAAAAATCTGGAGACAACAGATGCTGGAGAGGATGTGGAGAAATAAGAACACTTTTACGCTGTTGAGAGTGTCAATTAGTTCAACCATTGTGGAAGACAGTGTGGCGATTCCTCAAGGACCTAGAAATAGAAATTCCATTTGACCCAGCAATCCCATTACTGGGTATATATCCAAAGGATTATAAATTGTTCTACTATAAGGACACATGCACACGAATGTTCATTGCAGCACAGTTTACAATAGCAAAGACCTGGAACCAACCCAAATGCCC
>PVKV010007104.1:0-60810 GCA_004027835.1 Alouatta palliata | reverse complement strand
CGTGTCCTTTGTAGGAACATGGATGAACCTGGAAACCATCATTCTCAGCAAACTGACACAAGAACAGAAAATCAAACACCGCATATTCTCCCTCATAGGTGGGTGCTGAACAATGAGAACACATGGTCACAGGGAGGGGAGTATCACACATTGGGGTCTATCAGGGGGAAAAAGGGGAGGGACAGCAGGGGGTGGGGAGTTGGGGAGAGAGAACATGGGGAGAAATGTCAGATATAGGTGATGGGGAGGAAGGCAGCAAATCACACTGCCATGTGTGTACCTATGCAACAATCTTGCATGTTCTTCACATGTACCCCAAAACCTAAAATGCAATAAAAAGTATATATAAAAATAAAAATAAATAAAAATATATATTTTTTTTTTGGTTGCAGTTGCTTTTGGTGTTTTTGTTATGAAATCTTTGCCCATTCCTATGTCCAGAATGCTTCCAGGCTTTTTATAGTTTTGGATTTTGCATTCAAGTCTTTAGTTCATCTTGAGTTGATTTTTGTATATGGTATAAGGAAGGGGTCCAGTTTCAATTTTCTGCATATGGCTAGCCTGTTATCTCAACACCACTTATTGAATATTGAGTCCTTTCCTCATTGCTTGTTCTTGTCAGTTTTGTCAAAGATCAAATGGTTGTAGGTGTGTGGCCTTATTTCTGGTCTCTCTGTTTTGTTCCATTGGTCTATGTGTCTGTTTTCTTACCAGTACCATGCTGTTTCATTTACTGTAGCTCTGTAGTGCAGTTTCAAGTCTTTTAGCATGATGCCTCCAGCTTTGTTCTTTTTGCTAAAGATTGCCTTGGCTATTCGGACTTTTTTTTGGTTCCATATGAATTTTGAAATCATTTTTTCTAGTTCTGTGAAGAATGTTGATGGTAGTTTTATAGGAATATTATTAAATCTGGAAATTGCTTTGGACAGTATGGCCATTTTAATGGTACTGATTCTTCCTATCTATGAGCTTGAAATGCATTTTTCCATTTGTTTGTGTCCACTGTTACTTCTTTGAGCAATGTTTTGTAGTTCTCCTTGTAGAGAAATTTCCTCTTCCTGGTTGGCTGTATTTCTAGATATTTTGTTTTATTTTTGCTGCAAATGTGAATGAGAATTCACTCCTGATTTGGCTCTTGGCTTAACTGTTTTTGGTGTATAGGAATGTTAGTGATTTCTGCAATGATTTTGTATCCTGGATTTTGTATCCTGAGACTTTGCTGAAGTAATTTTTTAGCTTAAGGAGCTTTTGGATTGTGACTATGGGGTTTCCTAGATTTAGGATCATGTTGTCTACAAACAGGAATAGTTGTTTGCCTTTCTCTCTCTTTCTCTCTCTCTCTCTCCTCTCTCTCTCTCTCTCTCGCTCTCATTCTCTCTCTCTTTGGATGCCTTTTATTTCTTTCTCTTGCTTGATTGCACTAGCCAGGACTTCTAATACTGTGTTGCATTGGAGTGCACCAATCTCATTTAAAAAACCTGAACTCCTCTCTACAACTTCCTTCTCTGTTTAGCTTGTTACTATCCCCCTCCTTGTCCCGTGATGTTGCATCAGGCAAGTCTAAATCTAAACCCTTGGGAAAGATCCCTTCATGGAGGAGCACAGTCAAGGAGAAATTGAGTAAGGAGGGTCCTTGGTTGTCACAGGTAAGAAAGCCCAAGAGTAATTATATGTTATTTCTTGCCCCCTAGCATGTTTTGCAGTTATGTTGTTTTACTAACACCAGCACTAATGAAATAAAATTTTCCTAGGAAGCAAGAAAGGGAAAGAAGAAATAATTTTAGAAACATATACAATGTACTGCAGAAGTAATAAATTCATATGATTATACATCCTCACGGATTCACAATTCAAAAACTACAAAAGTGAATACTACAAAATATCTTCTTCTCTGTCTGTCCCCAGCCACCCTCTTCCCCTGTCTGGAGGCAATGGATATTATCAGCTTCTAGTGTTTCCTTGAAGAGATATGTTATGCAGGTACATGTGAACATATGCTCTCTCCCTTCTTTCCACCCAGTAGTAACATTCTCCACCTGCGGTTCTGCATCTTGCTCTTTCTCCCAGTGATTAAACTTGGAGGTGATCGCCTATTTATTCCAGGAGAGATATTTCTTACTTTTGTGGGTAAATAGGATTCAAATGTGCCGACTGGTAGAAGAGAGGCAAGTAAATGGTGCTGACGGTTTTCCCACCTGTGTTTTGCATTAACTGAGGATTAGATGCACAGCAGAAGAAAATCAAAATATTTTTATTACAGTTAAAGCCTATACTGGAGAATGCAGCCCAGGTGCACAACACAATGATTTCCTAACACGGAGCCCTCAAATTGGGCATATTTACCAACCTAGACACAGGCAGCTCAGATAGCCACGGGCCGCCCTACACAATGCCTTCCCTAAAGGGCTCATGACCTGGTGCCTGGTAGAGCAGATTCAAATGTGCTGCGGGAAGATCCCAAGGGAAAGCTGGACCCAGTTTCTCACTTAAACCCACGAATTAGACAACTCAGTTTAGTAAACAGTGGGCAAGAAATTAAGAATGTTTAGGAAAAACCTTTCCTGATGGAAACAAAAGAAAGTGGCAATAACATCCCCCCCATAACCTCCACATTATAAACGTACCATAATTTGATTTGATCATCACTTATTGATAGACATTTAAGGTGCTTCCAATCTTTTGCTATTGCAAAAATGTAACTAACGCGAATATTCAAAAACAAATAATTTCGTACATATAAAATTTCATGAATATGAAATGATAAAATCCTGGGGGTGAAATTGCTGGGTAAAAGAGTATGTGCATTTAAAATCTTGCTAGATATTGCCAAATTGCCCTATACAGAAGTTATATCAGTCGCCTTAGAAATTTGCAAAAAGGCCAATTTCTGCACACACTTTTTAACATGATGTATGAATAAGGTATTACCAAGACCTTTCATCATTGCCAGTCTAATATACAGAACTTGGTGTCTTTATGATCTCATAATTTGTTTTCTGTTATTATGAGTAAGGTTAAACACTTAAAATAAGTATTTTTATTTTTTTAAAATGTGAATTGCCTTTTCATATCTACTGTCCATTTTTCCATTGAATTGCTGTGGGGTGTTTTATATTAATTTCTAGAGATTTCTATATTTCAGAAACATTTTAATAATCATATAAATAGCAAATCTTTTTTTCTGAGTGGTTGTATTCTTTTCATGTTGCTTATGTTGGTTTTGTCATGTTGAATTTACTTTTAAAATAATCTAATTTATAATACTTCTCTATTATGTTTTCTGAATTTTGTGTCACTCTTAGAAAGGCCTTCTCTACTCTGAATTATTCAATATTTTTCCCATATTTCTTTAAGTACTTTTATAGTTTCATTTTTTGCTTATATTAAAATCTTTGAACAATTAGATTCCAATAAGAATTTAACCGACTGTTTTCTTTCCTGGATGACTATCCAATATCATTTATTAATAAATACATAATAATTTTTTGATTATTTTAAAATTCTAACAGGTATTGATCCCAGATTAACAGAGTCAGGTAAGTGAATGTGTTTAAAACTTGCAGATAAAAGCTTCCAAGCTGGACATCATCCATCTGAAAATATTGTCCATATAGGTTTTTTCTTTAACATTTTTAAACATAAAGAAATTTACTTGGCTTTGTTGTGAGGGTTATATTAGAGAACAAAGTTTGGGAGACTATAGCAGTCATTAGCATTAATTTATTGTTTAATAGTGTAAAGTGTAAAGACCTATTTTAGCTCATCCTTTGCCCCTTCCCCTGCAATACACTCTGATCGTGGATAACAGTACTATCGTTTGTATTGCACTTAGGAAACCCTAAAGAAGGGACCAAAATCCTTCAGAAATCTTTTCCATGGGGATACTGAAGTGGAGATAGGTCTGCTCCAAATTTTGGGGGTGGGGGGGCATGCTTACAGGAGTCACATGGCTGAGCTTAGATACAGCTTAGTAGGAATTATGTTTAATGTTCTTATTTAAGACACAGACTCAGCAGCAGAACCTTAACTTGAGTAGAAGTAAATAGTTAGAAAGGTGTTTTTGATTTAGTTTGAAGGTAAGAAATAGTGAAGTGATACTGGAAGATGTAAAACAGAACGTGTGAAAAATACTGGTGTTCTCCCCACTGTTTCTCAAATAAAACAAGAATGAAACATCAGGCACCACAAATGTATCTCTTATACTCTGAAATACATCTAGAACGATAGGTTTGCCAGTTTTTCTTCGTATCAGATTCTAGAGAGGAACAACGAAGAGAACTTCTTTTGGTAATCACAGCCTTCCTTCCTGTTTAGTTTTTTTTCTATCCTTTGTGTAAATGAAAAATAGCTGATAATAATCTGTGGCTTCATATTCTGGGAAATAATAACTAAATGTATCTCAACTTTTTCTTATCAAAATAACAGGGTTTTTTTATGTTCCTCCCAAATGTTTATTGCACATTATTCTGCTAGGGAAGAATGATGGAATTAGAACCAATTATCATAATGAGACACAAGGTGAGTTCATCACAGAAAAACAAAAATGAATCATCATTAGTGGTTGGTGAGTGTACTTTGTAAAGAATTCAATATTCAGAATGTTTAATTACTCCTCTGCAGTGACTCTTGACAAAATACAGCCTTTGTGGATGATACCAGTAGATGTTGTATTAATTATGTGATGTAGGTTGGCGACCTGAAGATTCAAAGGTTTTGAGATATGTATTAATGATGAAAGGTAAAATTAATATTTTGCTATTTTGATGCTTAATATGTTTTCTGTTAAAAGAAATTCAGTGTTAATGGAAGAGCAGCTCAGGTAGAATTACAAGATGATAGGATTTCAATACTGGAATGAACTTAATACATCATCCTGTTCAACCTGCCTGGCTTTACCCATTAGGAAGCCAAAACTCAGATTCACAGAGGAATTTGCCCAGGTTGTCCAGTGTGTTGCTGGTCGTGATGAAAGTAATATCTGATTATCCTGAGTCTCAGTTTAGTGCTTACTTCACTCACTTTGTGTACCTTTTAAAGCAAACGTATTTGAATGACAGTAATGTAGAATATATTTGGCACTCATTTCTTGTCTTCACTCCTTTACTTATGATAACAGGTTTCAACAGCATTTTCTGACACACAGTGTGGATATGCAAAGAGCATATCATGCACGTTTTTAAAGACAGTTCCATTTTCAGATTTGTTTTTCATTGAGTCTAAGTGAAGCTGGGATACAAACTACCTTACATAGAGCAGACAATCCATAAACACCTCTTAACTGATGCAACCAACTTTCCCCACAATAAGTTAATCACAGAAGCAAGCTAGATACATGTTCTGTCTGGCATTTCTATAAATAACCCCATGCCCCATTTGGGAAATGTGCTTTATAAATAGCAAGTCTTGTTCTAAATGGGTCTTTTAAAGTCACCCTTCATGTTAAGTGGGGATTAACTTTTAACACTGGTTCCAGGTTGTTGTTCTAGATAGAAGCTTTTGCTGAGAGCAGGGGTGAGGTGATTAGTGGGAGGCAACTTTGTGCGCTGAAGCCATAGAGACAAACAGGGTGCCTCTCCTTCCAGGATTCCAGCAGCGCCTCATTGTTCTACTTGTCTGAAGACTTCATTTGGTCTTTGCAGTCTTGGTATGTGAGTTGAGGATGTCAAAGAAAATAATATATATATTTTTGGTAAATAGGGCAAGAATCATCTGGTAGATTGGAGTGGCAGGTGATTAATGACCTGTTCAGAGCAGTTCTCTTGTACATGCTCCTGTCCCTTTTCTGAAAGATACCTAGACTTTCTTTAAAGCAATCTCAGTGGTCTCACCGGAAAAAAATCAGTAGAGGAGGTTTATTACTGCTGCCTTCCAGTCCACAAACCGCTGTTCCCGATGCCCAATGGCTTCGGTAGTTTGGTTATAAAGGGTGTATGTTCTGTGGTGCTCCAAAGTGGAAATGACTTATCAGAAATGTGTTCATCTCTAGCACCTGCTTCAGAGGCAGGCTTGTGAGTGAGGGATGTGAGAGTCAGGAAGAGGCTGGCTTTTCACCCCCCTACCCGCATTCCAATTATGTTTGGTTTGAGAAACTTGCTTTTTGTTGAGTACCTATGAACTAGGAAAAATGTCATAATGCAAGGCCACTGTAACACTGTGGCATAGAAAAAAATAGGCACAATTTATATTCCATTACAGGGGATTAGATCTGAGTCTGTGATTACAAGGTACCTGACTCTAGGACCTGTCTGCCCTTGTCTTGATGGTCCTGTTACTGTAAAAAGGACCTGCGAGACATGTTCTTGCATTTCATGGTCAGGTTGTGATTGCCAAAGACACAGAAGGTATATATCCTCAGAATGCAAACAGCAGACTTAGCCTTTCAACCTTATTTTCATTTCCCTTGTATATTTTTTAATATATGAACATACAGATAAGGAAAGCAGTATACAATTTTACTGTTCTTGTCTAATATGTAAAACCATGACTGTCAGTTTTCTTACTTTAATATAATTAATTTGTATAAGATTATATGCCTATAGATTCAAATTATATTTTTACAAATATTGTGTATACATCTTTTCCAGAAAATTTGGTCCTACGAAATGGAATAATGATTTATGAAGGTGCATGGTCTGGAATTTGTAAGATATCCAAGTCAGTACCTTTGAGATCCAGGCACCTTCTCATATGTAAGAAGAAATTTCGTTTTTCTCTATGTCCTTCCTTTTTTCTACCCTAACAGGGGGAACTCAAGATATTCAGGTAGGTAATATTTTTGTGGTTGAATCATAGGATTTTGCATATATAGAAAAAGGATTAGCCTCCATTAACTTCACCCGAGTGCCCCTTAGAGACTTGCGTTGAGACTGATCTATTTATAAAATGCAAGGAAAGGGAGAAAATAAAAGCGAATTTTCTTCTGACAAGAGAGAAAGAACTCAAACTGCAGCTTTGACAATTAATGTTAAATAAGTAAGAATATTTTTGTTTAAAAATCCCAGTGTCCAGGCTGGCATGGCTGTAGTGCTGGAGGAAAATTCCTTTCATCAATGAGCAGGAAGATCAGTCTACCTCCCCCAAGTTTGGATGGCTTAGGTAGCTGACTAAAAGCTGGCGTCAGAAAATGCCCCAAATGATCTTTCCAAGAAATGAGTAAAATCAGTCTTTTTGAGTGCAAACATTTCTTATCACAGGATGTCTCTGAATGGCCAGAAATGTGCAAATGACCTTTTAAGAAAGTGGTTGTTGGGCCAGGCGCAGTGGCTCACGCCTGTAATCCCAGCACTGTGGGAGGCCGAGGCGGGCGGATCACGAGGTCAAGAGATCGAGACCATCCTGGTCAACATGGTGAAACCCCGTCTCTACTAAAAATACAAAAAAATTAGCTGGGCATGGTGGCGTGCGCCTGTGGTCCCAGCTACTCGGGAGGCTGAGGCAGGAGAATTGCTTGAACCCGGGAGGCGGAGGTTGCGGTGAGCCGAGGTCGTGCCACTGCACTCCAGCCTGGCGCCTGGTGACGGAGTGAGACTCTGTCTCAAAAAAAAAAAAAAAAAAAAAGAAAGTGGTGGTTGTGTGATAAGTAGAAAGGTGTTGCCAGAAGTTTAACTGAGTAAATAATGGCTGGAACATCCAGTTTCAGATAGTCTGCCTGACTGCAGGGTAGACTTAGGCACAGCCCAGTGGGAAAGATGACCTTCCTCTTCTATGATGCCATATACCAGTGTTTAAAACCCAACGGGCCATTGCAGGTATACATTGTTGGGACGCTGATCACCACCTGTGGGGGGTCTGTCCTACAGACTCTGACTCAGCAGCAGATGAATACACTCACGCAATAGAATACAGTGAATTGAGTAGGCTAGGGAGGTTGTCAGCTGCTCTCAGAGGGCGATTGCAGCTGACCAACCCCTTCTAGCTGTTTCCGCTTTAATTTATTCAGTATAGATTTAATAAAGGTTCTATGTCAACACGTTTGTAGATAATTAACATGCTTAAAAGAGTGGTTTTAAGAATGATAAAAGCTTTTGGTTCGGAGCCCAGAGTAAACACCATTAACAGGTAATCCCCCTTTGACCTCCCCTTGAAAGGGTCATCAGGCACCAAGTTTACAAGTAGTTAGAGTAGAGACAAAGGAATGTAGGGTAAACAGACTTAACGGGGGCAGCTTCTATTAGCCCTAATCTACATTCTGTGACCTAATGCCCTAAGATAAGGACTGGCTGCCTTCAGCCTGTTTCATAAACCTTTTGGCCTTCCAAAAGGTTTGAAAATACAATCTTAAAACTTTCCGTAATATTTCCCTTAATATTTTGCCAACCACCCTGAGTGAATCTCAACACACTGTAGAAGGTATTGTTGGTAAATGTGTTCATGCCAATATGCACATCCCTGCAAATGTCTCATGATCATACATGAACAGACACAGCCCATGTTGCGGCTGTAGCAGAAATTATTTAGATAAATCACTCAAACATTGCAGGTTTGAGTTTTAGAAACTAAATAATCATGTTTCTTCCTATATACCCTTTCTCAATCAAGAAGATAAAACACAAATGGAAAAGATCTCTCTCCTGAGGCTACTTTGCCAGTAAGGAGGCTAGACTTAGGGAAAGAAGCAACAGAACTTTCCTTCCTTCCTGAGTGCTAATCATTTATCTCCCAAAAACCCTTGTCTTCCATCTTCCTTACTGACTCCTGGGTAACTGACAAATGCAGGTGACATCCAGTTTTCAATTTCTGCTTTCAATTTCAGTGTCTTTATTGGCATGACAAGGTGTCCAAGTGTTGCCAAAATTAATACATCATGACTGTGTCATAGTACAAGCAGTACTCTTTCAGCCAAGGAGTGTGAATATCTACACATCTCACTTACTAACTCAAGTCAATTTATTAGTTTTCATCGTTGATGGGAAAAGTAATCTCCAACTTTTGTGTGGTCAGGGCAGATGAGGAGACCCGATTCCAGAAGCCAACATTGCTGTGGCCAAGGACACGGTCCTCCTGCCAAGTCCAGGCTCCACTGCTTCTTAGGAGGCAAGTTGCTTAACCTCTCTGAATCTCTGTTTTCCTGTCTGTGTACCTTTCACACATTTATTTTTATTTTATTTTTTTCTTTTTTAAGACAGAGTTTCACTCTGTCACCCAGGCTGGATTGCAGTGGCACGATCTTGGCCCACTGCAATCTCCACTGCCTGGGTTCAAGCAATTGTCATGCCTCAGCCTCCCAAATAGCTGGGATTACAGGTGTGAACCACCACATCCAGTTAATTTATTTTGTATTTTTAGTAGAGACTGGGTTTCACCATGTTGTCCAGGCTGGTCTTGAACTCCTGACTTTGAGTGATCTGCCCACCTCAGCCTCCCAAAGTGCTGGGATTGCAGGTGTGAGTCACTCCTCCCATTATATTTGGTTTATTCAGAAAGAAATAAAAATACTTAAAAAACAGGTAAACCAAGTAGGTGTGATATGCAGGATGTACCAGAAAAGGAAACCTGGAGGAGCTGTTTGGATGATATAGTAATCAGGTCTGAGATGAACAGATCTTGCCTCTGGGATTGAGAGTGGACAGGGTAGATCAGCAAACACAGCCACAGCATTGAGGACTGAACAAGGGCAGGAATTCGATTAGGCCAGGCTGTGGCAGCTGGCAGGGAACCCTTTCAGGAAGAGGGTCCTCCCATCAGGGCTTTTTCCTCCCAGACTCTTTGGCTCTCACTATTTTTTTCCTATCCCCATTTCCTCCTCCTTTCTTCCTTTCCACCTTCATAGCTGTCTTAATGAATTCCACATTGGAACTTCTCCCCATCTTCCTTATTTTTATAGTTTTCACACATTAGAGACTTTCTAATTTCTGTATAAGATTTCCAATACATTTTAAGGATTTGTCTACCATAATTCCTCCCTCTATTTGGTGGAGCCCAACCCTCTGTCAGTTTTAGCTTCAGGAATGTGGCAGATTATGTGCACAGAGTGTAGTAATAATGCCTCTCATCCCTGTATGTATACCCCTGTGACTTGCTGCTTCTCCCATTGAGATTTGGAGCTTATTTCCCATCCTCCACCCCCTTGAGTCTGGGCTGGTCTTGTGACTGCCTATGGCCAACAGTGGTAGAAGTGACACCGTAAGAATTTGGAAGCTTCTGCCCTCACCATCTTGGAATGCTGCTCTGAGACTACCATGTCAAGGTGTCCTGTATGGCCATGTGGTGGGGAAGTCAGCCTGCCTGACTGCATCCTACACAAATTACTAGAAATGTGAGAGGGGCCATCATTCAACTTCCAGGTGACTACAATGGCATGAATGACTTGGCAATTGCTGAACCACAGAAACACAGAAAACCAATTGCAGTTATGTTAAGCAACTAAGTTTTGGATGGTGTGTTACAGCAGTAAAGAACTTAACCAAGCATTCTGATGAAATGTGGCTTTAGATCATTCCCTCTTGTTTGTCATTAGATGTAGCTGTGAAGTCACAAACTGGTAGGTGGCAGTCACAGTCAAGGCAGAAAATAGCAACTGAGCAGGTAAAAATCCCTGGACCTGTCACTCCTCAAGCACTTCCTTCCTACAAATAGCAGCATAATTGGCACCAGCAGTTTTCCTGAAGAAGACACAATTCTTTTCACTTACTGTGCAAATATGTATAGCAGAGGTCACAATTTCATTTCTATCTTTTATTGGTAGTTACTATCAAGACCAGTGTACGTGCTCCTTCCAACGCTAGATTATTTTCAGTGAAACTTCAGGAATTATAGGTGTTGACAAGATTTTCTTGTCTGCAAAGAAATGCCTTCTTGTATTAGAAGTGAATGTAGTTGAATTGCTGTTGTAACTTCCAGAAGCAAATGGTGTACAGAAGAGAAAGGAGACAAATGAGGAGCGGATCCACACTGAGCCTGTGTCACATCAAATGATTCCTAAGTCTAGAACTATAGGGGTTCAGTAAGGATGGTAGGAAAAATTTTTAAATAGACACAAACCTTCTTGGAAGTCTGGGAAGCTTTTGGAAAAGCCTTGGGAAGGAATGAGCAGAAGGCAGTGGTTCTTACCCAGAGGCAATTAGGCAGGAGTAGGTACAAGGGAATGTAAGGGAGTTTAACTAAAGAGTTTGTTTACTCATATGGTCCTAAGACTGATCTTTGAACATCCATGGGTGCATGACTGTTCCCTACTCAGAGGGTCAACAGTGTTGTTTCCCACAAATGGTGCTTGCTTTAGGCCTCAGAACCTGGCCTTTAATCATTTGTAGTACTGCTCTCTCCAGGGAAGACAACCATGCTAATTATCCAACAAGTAAAGTATTGGCCAGGGCTTATACTTCAGTTGTTGAATGATGAACTGCTGTGGAAGATATGGGGACATGGGCTGGGGAGCTGGGGCCATGGAGTGGCACTCAGGTGAGTCTGAGGGGCAATGATTATTTCCCAACCAGTATGGAATAATGTCAAAGCGTGTTGACTCAAAGCCATTGTCATTAAATCTATATTGAATAAATGCCCACACTGCCAGCTGGTGAGGGCTACAGCTGATAACTATTTACATCACCCTCCTCAGGGTCTGTGAATGGCCCAGACCCCTAGTCTGCTCTTCACTAGATGTCTGTGTCTGAGTGTATTTGTTCATCTGTTGCTGGGTTGGAGTCTGCTGGTTGGACCTAGCATACAACCAAACACAGCTCCCAGGAATTTGATGTGGGGTATGATAGTTCAGGGCACAGAAGCCTAAACATCCACCAGGGTAAGAATAATCACATTAAAAGAGACAGTCATTTGGGTAAACAATAAGTGATGAAGAACACTGCACAGAGAGCATATGGAGTGTCCAAAGGGGCAACTGCTGCTCTGCTCTGTGGGTTTTTTGGAATAAAAGCCCAATGTAGCCAAGATGACCAGTTTTTCAAGAGCAGCTAAAAGTTTGGAAATGAAAAATATTAAATTCATGAAAATTTTAAATGCTACCTGATAATTTTAGAGGAATGTAAAACCCTGAGAAGTCCTCATAAATCATTCCTGAAAGATATTTGTTTGTGATTTCTGATAAATATAGTCAGAAATGGCATTTACTATATTTAACAGCTGATAGATTCACAATGTTTGCAGCTGGTATGCTGCCTATAGCCATAGTTCTGGGCCGTGCTTGGCCAGGGCTTATACTTTAGTTATTGGATGATGAAGAGCTGTGGAAGATACGGGGACAGGGGCTGGGGAGCTGGGGCCATGGAGTGGCACTCAGGTGAGTCTGAGGGGCAATGATTATTTCCCAACCAGTACAGAATAATTTCAATATCTTAACAAATGGTAGGGTCTACTGGTATGTACCAGGTGCTTACCAGCCCTGTATCAAAGAGAGTGAGTTCACAGTATCCAATCGTCTTTTTTCAGTCTTTTATTTTCATTTCCACTTTTGAAAGCAAAAAGATTAATGTAAAATTCTGCCGTTGACTATTATAGCTGTTCTTGCTGTTGTTCCCAAATGGCTTCTCTATTGCCCAGCATTTGTCTCCACGGCAACTGCTTATGTTTTTGTAAATCTCAGATTGCAATGAGATGAGGAGGAAGCAGGAGTAAAGGCAAAATCTTTATAAGCCAAAATTTTCTTTTAAATATGAAAAAGTTCCTAATTCAAGTGCATATCCTTTGCTTCCCAATTTAAAGCCATACCTTGAGTGTCTGAATACCGGTTATTATCCAGAAAAATGAAACGTCAACTCGATCAATCAAATATTTATTAAACACCCACTGTGTATCTAGCACTTTGCTTGGTGAATCAGGAATAACACAAAAGTAAAACCAAGCTCTAAAAAACTGTCACAATTTATTGGGAAAACAAAACAGATAAGAAACAAATACTTGAATAAAAGTACAAAAAGATAGTGGATTAATCTAAGCGGAGGTTTGTGTTGAGGAATGATGACAGGCAAGCTGAGGAAGGCAGAAAAATTTGGATTGTGAGCTGACAAAGCTTACCTTCTGGACCTAAGTAGTCAGGTTTGACTTAAACCAGTCTCTTCTCTTTCCATAGGATGCTGCCACCACTGTTCTCACCATGCTCCATAGTAATTGTTAGAAGCCCAAATTTCCCAGATAATTCTCCATCATCCCAGTATAGGTTGAACATCCTCAATTCAAAAATCTGAAATCAGAAACACTCACAAATCTGAAACGTTTTGAGTGCTAACATGATATTCAAAGGAAATGCTCATTGGAGCATTCCAAGTTTCAAGATTTTCAGATTAGAGATGCTGAACTGGTAAGCATAATGCAAATATTCTAAAACAGAAAAAAATCCCAAGACAGAGCACTTCTGATCCCAACCATTTCAGATAAGGAGTATTCAACCTGCGTATATATTGTTGAGCATATCGCCTAACTTGACCTGATCTATCTTCCTCCCACACCATTTTCCCACACACTTGGATTGTGCTCTCTGTAGAACATCGTAAGTCAACAATAACTGCCTCTAACAAACTTCAATCCCTCTTCTGAACATTACATTCATTCATCATCTAGCTATCACTGAATGTTGCTGCCCCCTGGAGACATAGCCTCCCTTGAAATACTACCAAATAGAGTCTCTCCGTCCCGCCTTCACCCTGAACTCGTGTACCAGGACCAGCAGGTGAGTTTATGACTCCTTTGCTGTCCATTTACTTTTTAAATTTTTTTTATCTCCCTTATTTATTAAACCAAAACAAAACAAAAAAGAACAAAGAAAAAAAAAAGGACTTTTGAAAATCAGACTGCCTTATTGCCCCTCCTTGTGCTATTTGTGGAGACTTCCAGGATATAGCTATTATGCATTAATAGTGGACCACTGTTGTCTTCTCCAATATTATTTCTGCTATAATTCTGGGCAATTTCAAATGCCAGGTAGAGGATTTATCTAACACATTGACCCATTAGTTTTGTGGCCTCTCCAACAGCAATGATCTTTTACTCCATATCAAATTATGCACTCCATGGATACATTACAGATTTTATTAGCACCCTAAATTTTACATTTCTGAAACTCAATTTCAGGTATCCAACTTCTAAATTCCATCTCTTATCCTTCTGAGACAGAGTAAGGACAGACTCGGTGCCATCTTCTTCTGCACCACCTCCTCGTCAGCACATTCTTGCTGACTACCAGACCTTATACCATGACCCCACTGGCACCATTCCCTCCATTCACAAGACTTTGCAAGCTGCAAATTATCTTGAAAGACCAAGATAAGTAGTATTCCTCCATCCTGTACTGGGGGTACAGCTGGTACCCCCAGTACACACATGTGCACAAAGCCCGAGAGTGACTGACTCTAACCCCTAGGTTCATTATAATATGAAAAATCACATCCAGGGGTGGAGATTTAATACGCCAATGAGTCATGCAACACATGAAGAAGCATGTTATCCAACTGCACAGACACTGATGGATCCTGCCACTGCATGCTGTAACATCTCTGCCTTCCTCCTATAGCCACTATGATACTGCCCTTCCAGCTCCCTTTGGGAAGCCTGCCAGATAATTTTTCCTCTTACGCTGACTCCCTTGTACTCAAGCATACGCCCCAATAAAGCCTTGTCTGGGAAACTTTTTGGCCTCGTGTCAATTCAGTATTGCTTGAGAGCCTAAGAGCCCGTGGTCACTAACATTTTTAGCTCGTTTTCTACTATTGCTAGCCCAACAAACTTTCAAACATTTTGGGACATACAGCCTCTCGACTCCATCAAATTTACTTCCCTTTGCTCCCCTTTTTGTTACCTCTCCTTGCTCATAAAAAATTACAGTAATAATATTTCAAACATAAAAGATGAAAAAAGATTAATGTGCTGAAAATCTATTTTTCCATTATCTGAACTAAAATATGAAACTCTTTTATGCTCTCATTTCTACCTCCATGGCTTCCAAAGTAACAACAACACTGCATGTTTTTTCATGTTTAAATTATCTTTTAAAAATCATTTTCAAGTACCCAGTTCTACTTTTAATACAGATGCATATTTCCCTAAAGACATGTAAAATTGTTTATCATGTTTTTAGATTTTATATTTTATACTGTATATATTCTACAAAGTGTCCTTCTTGTTCTAAGTTATGTTTATGAAATCCGCTTGTGTTCATAGGTGGAACTCAGTTTCACCATTTTCATTTGTTGTACATTATTTCATAGAATAAATATGCCACAATTGATTCATTCATTCTTCTATTAATGAACATTAGGCTGTTGTTATTGTGGAGGTTGTTTTTTTCTATTACAAACAATTCCAATCATATGGATTCGCTCCTTTAGTTTGTTATTGTGTCACATTATTTGATCTAATTTGCGTATTGAGAAAAGAAAAATAGCTCACAGCATTCTGAGCTGTGTGAGGTACGCAAAATGTATCAGGCCCAGAGAAACATCAATATGGGACTTCGATCATTCCCTCCCTGACATACCCATGCCTGGGGCCAGTAGTTTAAAGGCATTTTGTTCCTCACTACCTGGAATTTGTAATTCAAAGAACAATGCATAGCCAATCAATAGCTTATGTTATTTTAACATAAATTCTTGGTAAAAAATTTTAGAATCTGCCTCTTCTTTTCCTTTATAAATCCACTTACAACTCATGCTAATCAGAATGTATATCAATTTGGAACTATGCTCCCAGTTTGCAATCCTCAAGCTCAGCCCAAATCAACTCTCTGTTTATATTAAATTTGCCTCAGGTCCATACTAGTGGACTCTCAGAATGAACCCACTTAGGCTATATTGAATTTATTTTTAAAACATTGTGTATTTAATTTGATAAAATGTTTCTAATCTATGTTCTTAAATGTGATGACATGTGATTTCCTTTCCTGTGTCTGTGCTCTTTAGGGAAACTTGTATTAGAAAATCAGACTCGCCAACCTCACGTGAGTTACACAGATTGTTTCTTCTGTGTCTAATCCCTGGAAGGGTTTCAATAGATTAAAATTATATATAACCTGAATGTTCCATAGGTATCACCAATAAAAGGCTTAGTATTGTGTGTTTTTATGGGTAGATTTTTAGTTGCTTATTCAAAATCTTCAATGATTGTAAGCTTTTTTCAATTTTTATTTGGAATTAGCTTTAATAAATTATAGTTTTCTAGAAAATAATTTACTTTCTCTTAGTTTTCACAACTATTATCCTGAACTTCTTTTAGCATTCTTTATTATCTTTCCAATCTCTCTCTCACCTGTAGTTACAGGTCTCTTCATTTCAGATACAAATTTCTGGCTTTTCCTTTTTCAGCCATGTCAAAGATTTAGTACTTTTTCAACCTTTTCAAAAAAAACTGCTTTTGCTTTTGTTAATGCATTCAATGTATATTTGTTTTCAAATTCATTTATTTCACTTTTTTTGCTTTATTCATTCTATTTTCTTAGTTATTAGTCAGCTTTTGTTCCTTGTACTAGCTTATTAATTTCCTAACCATCTGCTAAGTATTGCTGCATCTATTACTCAAAAGCTTTGCTAGATTGCATTTTCGTTTTTGAAGAGTTCCAAGTATTTTTACATTTCTTTTATGATTATTTTTGCCCCATGAATTATTTAGAAGAATGTTTTTAATTTCCAGATAGATTTGTTTTTTCAATAATTCTATAGCAGATGTCTACCTTAGTTGTATTGTGATCAAAGTTCATGGATTCTGTGATATTAATTTTATAAAATTTGTTTTATGGTATAATTCATAATCATCTTTTTAAAAAATATTTTCTACATTGGAGTCAGAAGCACCACATTTTCCTGTTTTTCTTTCTATCCCACTAGATTTCCCTTTTCAGTCTTTTTTTTTTTTTTTTTTTCAGAAGCTTCTTTTTCTGTCAAACTTCTAAATTTGGGGCTGCCATAGGGGCTGATTCTTAACCTTCCCTTCCATCCCATCCTAAGTGATTACACCTGTGCCATTTCTTTATATGTCATCTATATACTACTCCTGAGTCATGTAGGTAGTTCCTGTTCTCTTCTTTCAAGTTCAAATGCACATATTCAGTTCAATAACTCCCCTTGGATATTGAGGTACAGTGAAAAATGCCTACTCCTACCCTTACCTGCTAGAAAAGTATATCCAAGAACCTGTGAATGTTGCTTTATTTGGGAAAAGAGTCTGCAAATATGACCAAATCAATGATCTTGATAGAAAATTATCCTGGATTATTCAGGTGGACCCTAAATGCAATAATATATGTCCCTGTAAGACAGAGGCTAACAAAATTTCACATGGACAGAAGAGAAGACATAAAGAAGAGGAGAAGGGAATGTGACCATGGAGCCAAAGAAAATGAACAGCCACTGGAAGACAGAATTGGTAAGAAATTAGTTCTGCCAGAGCTTCCAAAGGAAGTCTGCCTCTGCTCTACCTTGCATTTGGCCCAGTGAAACCGATTTTGTATTTCTGGCCTCCAGGATCATGCGAGAATAAAGTTCTGTTGTTTTCAGCCATCAAGTTTGTGGGAATTTGTTACAGCAGCCCTAGGAAACTAATGTATATGTGTAGGAAATAAGAATAAATAAAATGTTCCTTTTCAAAGCTTTCCTCATAGTTCATTATCAATAAATAACAGTTTCTTCAAAGGTTAATTGAATTTTAAACTTTTGCTAATAATCTTAAAGTAGCTGTTAATCATAATAAAAGGAGTAAGTGCATTTTGTGTTCTTAGTTCTTACACTTTAATCTAGATATTTGCCCTGACATGCCTGGACAAGCCCAGGAAAGTCTTAGGTCATAGCTTATTCCCCTTCCATATTTGGAAACATTATCACCTCTCTAAGCATTCCTCAAGTTACTTCCTCTTTTTCTTTGTTCTCCTCTGCCTTTACCTCTTTAGAAAATTTCCAAGCTTTTAGCCAGTCGGGTCAAGTATAGAATGTGAGGTCCCGTTCCTGCCAATGGAAAGTGGACACAGCAGTAGGGTGATTGCATCAGGTTATGAAAGTTATAAATGTCCCCGTCTCCTTTGTTCAGGTGTGCTCTCATGGCAAAACTCTGGTGAGTTGCGCCCTTCCTGCAGGAAGTAAACTAGCCTTGCTGAGTGATCCATTGTTTCCGTGTGGATTTTTCCTGACATTATAAACCAGTTTCCAACAATATGTCCAGTGGGCATCTTAGTTTCCCGCTTTAAAGCACAGCTCTGAATTTCTTCCCCAATCCTGTTCTCTTCTTAATTGCCATTTCCCTTTCCAATCAATAAGCTAGAAGTGATCCTTACTATTTCTTTCTTTCTCTCTCTACTCATCCAATTTAGTAGCATATCTAGTTGACATGACCTTCAAAATCTAATCTAAACATGTTCCTATCTTCACTGCTACTTCCAGTCCAAGCCACTATTATCACTCACCTGGATTACCAAAATAGACTTCTATAAGATTGTTGTACTTCTGACTTTGCCAACTAAGAGTCCATTCTTCACATACATACCAGTTATCTGTTAAAAATGTAAATCAGAATAAGTCTCCCTCACTTCAGACACTCCAGTGAATTCCTTTGGCATTAACCTAGAATCCAAACTATGTATAAGAACTTGTGTGACCTGCCCCTGACTGTCTCCTCTAAGTCTTCCCCCTCCCTCACTCTGCTCTGTCCTTCTCTTACACTAAGCTTATTCTAGGTCTCAGCCTTTGCACTTGTTCCTGCGTCTTTCTGGCACTCTGTGTCACAGTATTTTTCATGAGAAAATACTAATCTCCTCATTATTCAGACCAAATATCACCTCCTCAGAGAATTAGTCACTCTGTATGTCTTTCTTTGTCTATATCTCTATCTTTGCTTCTACCACTATCCTATCTCTCTTTCAATCTATAATCTATCTATCTTCTACCTATCAATCATCTATCTCTGTCCATCTTCTAGCTATCAATCATCTATTGCTATCTATCTTCTACCTATTATCTATCATCTATCTATCTATATCCATTTTCTACCTATCAATCATCTATCACTATCTTCTACCTATTATCTATCTATCTTCTATCTATGTCTATTTCCACGTGTCAATCATCTATGTATTGCTATCTATCATCTATCTATTTTCTATTTATCTATATCTATCTATCTATCCATCCATCTATGTTTCTATGTATGTATCTATCTTTTGTCTACCTATCCATCTTTCTATGTGTGTATGTATCTATCTATCATCTATATCATCTATCCATCCATTATCTATCTATCTGTCTATCTGTCTATCTATCCATCCCTCCATCTTCAGGGTTGGAGGTGGGAATAAACAGTGTAGGCTTCTATTTGGCCATCTTGTTCCACCCTCCAATCCATCAATCGATCTTTCTATCTATCGTATATCTTTCTTTCTATCTTTCACATCTGTATCTACAGCTATGTTAGCCAATAAACTAACATAAAAGTGTTTCCCTGTGCTATACAATATGGTGGCAGGAACTATATGTGGGGATTGCACTTTAAATATTTAGTATCACCGAAAAATTGAATTTTCAAAATTTAATTTTAATCAGTTTAAGTTTAAAAAGCTACATGTAGCTAGTGACTACTTTACTGATCACTACAGATCTAAAGCAAACCCCAATCCAGTCCTTTCCCAAAGCAGCAATTACATATCCCTTTGCCTTGTTTCATTTTGTTCATAGCATTCCTGAGTATCTGAAATGATCTCATTTATTCATTTGTTTACATATTTATTGTCAGTTTTCTTACTTCTACTTGCTACGAAGTAAGAGCTTTGAGAGGAGGGAGCTCATCTGTTCTAGTCGCCACAGTTTTCCCAGGGCTTAATTTTTAATCATGATTATAACTGAAGCCATGTCAGGAGGTTCCAGCAACTTTGATGTAAATGCCTGACTTTGCCATCAGTTAACATGTGATCACAGATACTAATACCAGCTAATATTTAAAGAATACTTTTACATCAGATTTTGAATTAAGCAATTAACTTAAATTGTTACCTGACTATACAATAATCCTATAAGATGTTATTGTAATCTTCACTTTATAGATGAGGAAATTAAAGCTTAAAGAGATTCAATAATTTAGAATTCAACCCTAGGCCTCTTTGAAACTTAAATTATTACTTATTGCCACCCTGCAATATTGCTTCTATTTCTCCAGGAAAAATCTAAAAACTGAGAAAGTTTAGTTTACATGATGTTTCACCTTTCTTTAGCATTAATATTTCTATAACTCTATAACTTGGAAAATAATTTTTTATGGGGTTGACAAACTATAGCCATAGGCCAAGTCCAGCTTGCTTCTAATTTTTGTAAATGAAGCTTTATTAGGTATGCTAATTTGTTTCTATATTGACTATGGCTGTGTCTGTGCTACACAGGCTGAATATCTGTGATAGAGACTTTATAGATTGCAAAGATTGAAATAATTGTCATGTGACCCTTTTTTAAAATTGCACTTTAAGCTCTAGGGTACATGAGCACATCCCACAGGGTTGTTGCATAGCTACACACATGCCATAGTGGTTTGCAGTCTCCATCCTCCCATCGCCTACATCAGGCATTTCTCCCAGTGTTTTCCCTCCCCAGCCTCCCTGCCCTCTGCTGTCCCTCCCCTAGTCCCACACCCTCCAACCTACCCCAGTGTGTGATGTTCCCCTCCTTTTGTCCACGTGTTCTCATTGCTCAACACCCGCCTATGAGTGAAAACATGTGGTGTTTGGTTTTCTTTTCTGTGTCAGTTTGCTGAGAATGATGGTTTCCAGATTTATCCATGTCTCTACAAAGGAAACAAACTCGTCGTTTTTTATGGCTGCGTAGTATTACATGGTATATATGTGCCACAGTTTCTTTGTCCAGTCTATCATCAGTGGGCATTTGAGTTGGTTCCAGGTCTTTGCTACTGTAAACAGTGCCACAATGAACATATGTGTGCATGTGTCTTTATAATAGAAGAATTTATAATCCTTTGGGTATATACCCAGTAATAGGATTGCTGGGTCAAATGGAATTTCTACTTCTAAATCCGTAAAGAATCACTACACTGTCTTCCACAATAGTGGAATTAATTTACACTCCTACCAACAATGAAAAAATGTTCTTTTTTCTCCACATCCTCTCCAGCATCTGTAGTCTCCAGATTTTTAAAACGCTATTCTAACTGGCATGAGATGGTATCTCAATGTGATTTTGATTTGCATTTCTCTAATGACCAGTGATGATGAGCATTTTGTCATATGTTTGTTGGCCGCATAAATGTCTTCTTTTGAAAAGTGTCTGTTCATATCCTTCACCCACTTTTTGGTGGGGTTATGTGTTTTTTCTTGTAAATCTGCTTTAGTTATTTGTAGATTCTGGATAGTAGCCCTTTGTCAAAACTTTTTCCCCTTCTGCTGGTTGCCAGTTCACGCTAATGATTTTTTTTTTTTTTCTGTGCAGAAACTCAAGTTTAATTAGATCCCATTTGTATATTTTGGCTTTTGTTGCCATTGCTTCTGCTGTTTTAGTCATGAAGTCCTTGCCTATGCCTATGTCCTGAATGGTATTGACTAGATTTTCTTCCAGGGTTTTTATGGTATTAGGTTTTATGTTTAAATCTTTAATCCATTTGGAGTTAATTTTAGTGTAACGTGTAAGGAAGGGGTCCAGTTTCAGCTTTCTGCACATGGCTAGCCAATTTTCCCAACACCATCTATTGAACGGGGAATCCTTTCCCCATTGCCGGTTTTTGTCAGTTTTGTCAAAGATCAGATGGTTGTAGATGTGTAGCATTGCTTCCAGGACCTCTGTTCTGTTCCATTGGTCTGTATCTCTGCTTTAATACAAATATCATGCTGTTTTGATTACTGTAGCCTTGTAGTATAATTTGAAGTCTGGTAGTGTGATGCCTCCAGCTTTTGTTCTTTTTGCTTAGGATTGACTTGGCTATGCAAGCTCTCTTTTGGTTCCATATAAAGTTTAAAATGTTTTTTTTTTCCAGTTCTGTGAAGAAGGTCATTGGTAGCTTGATGGGGATAGCGTTGAATCTGTAAATTACTTTGAGCAGTATGGCCATTTTCATGATATTGATTCTTCCCAACCATGAGCATGGGTTGTTTTTCCATCTGTTTGTTTCCACTCTTATTTCCTTGAGCAGTGTTTTGTAGTTCTCCTTGAAGAGGTCTTTTACATTCTTTATTAGTTGTATTCCTAGGTATTTTATTCTCTTTGTAGCAATTGTGAATGAAAGTTCCTAATGATTTGGCTCTCTGTTTTTCTGCTATTGGTGTATAGGAATGCTTGTGATTTCCGCACATGGATTTTGTATCCTGAGACATTGCTGAAGTTGCTTATCAGCTTAAGGAGATTTTGGACTGAGACAATGGGGTCTTCTAAATATACGATCATGTTTTCTGTAAATAGAAACAATTTGACTTTCTCTTTTCCTAATTAAATATTCTTTATTTCTTTTTCTTGCCTAAATGCTCTGGCTAGAACTTCCAATACTATAGTGAATAGGAGTGGTGACAGAGGGCATCCCTGTCTAGTACCAGTTTTCAAAAGGAATGCTTCCAGTTTCTGCCCATTCAATATGATATTGGCTGTGGGTTTGCTGTACATACCTTTTATTATTTTGGGATATGTTCCATTGATACTTAGTTTATTGAGAGATTTTAGCATACAGGCTGTTGAATTTTGTCAAAGGCCATCTCTGCATCTATTGAGATAATAATGTGGTTTTTGTCTTTGGTTCAGTTTATGTGATGGATTAGGTTTATAGATTTGCATATCTTGAACCAGCCTTGCATCCCTGGGATGAAGCCTATTTAATTGTGATGGATAAGCTTTTTGATGTGATGTTGCATTCGGTTTGCCAGTATTTTATTGAAGATTTTTGCATCAATGTTCATCATGGATATTGGTCTGAAGTTTTCTTTTTTAGCTGTGTCTCTGCCACATTTTGGTATCAAGATGACGTTGGTCTCATAAAATGAGTTAGGGAGGATTCCCTCTTTTTGTATTGTTTGGAATAATTTCAGAAGGAATGGTACCAGCTCCTCTTTGTATGTCTGGTAGAACTTGGCTGTAAACCCATCTGGACCTGGACTTTTTTTGGTTGGTAGGCTCTTAATTGCTGCCTCAACTTCAGACCTTGTTATTGGTCTATTCAGGATTTCGACTTCTTCCTGGTTTAGTCTTGGGAGGGTGCAAGTGTCCAGGAATTTATCCATTTCCTCCAGATTTACTGGTTTATGTACATAGAGCTGTTTGTAGTAATCTCTGATGGTAGTTTGTATTTCTGTGAAATCGGTGGTGATCTCCCCTTTACCATTTTTTATTGCATCTATTCGATTCTTCTCTCTTTTCTTTTTTATTAGTCTGGCTAGTGGTCTGTCTATTTTGTTGATCTTTTTGAAAAACCAGCTCCTGGATTTATTGATTTTTTGAAGGGTTTTTTTTTTTTTTTCTCTATCTCCTTCAGTTCTGCTCTGATCTTAGTTTGTCTTCTGCCAGCTTTTGAGTTTTTTTGACCTTGCTCCTCTAGCTCTTTCAATTTTGACGATAAGGTGTCAATTTTAGATCTTTCCTCACTTCTCATATGGATATTTATTGCTATAAATTTCCCTCCAGACACTGCTTTAAATGTGTCCCAGAAATTCTGGTACACTGTGTCTTCATTCTCACTGGTTTCAAAGACCATCTTTATTTTTGCCTTCATTTAATTGTTTTTCGATTCATCATTCAGGAGCAAGTTGTTCAGTTTCCATGTAGTTGTGTGGTTTTGAGTGAGTTTCTTAATGCATTCTAATTTGATTTTGTTGTGGTCTGAGAGACTGTCTGTTATGATTTTTGTTCTTTTTTATTTGCTGAGGAGTGATTTACTGCCTATGATGTGGTCACTTTTAGAGTAAATGCAATGTGGTGCTGAGCAGAATGTATATTCTGTGGATTTGGGGTGGTGAGTTCTGTAGATGTCTATTAGGTTTGCAGATCTGCGTTCAAGTCCTAGATATCCTTGATAATTTTCTGTCTCGTTGGTCTGTCTAATATTGACAGTGGAGTGTTAAAGTCTCCCACTATTATTGTTGGGGAGTCTAAGTCTCTTTTTAGGTCATTAAGAACTTGCTTTTTCTATCTGGGTGATCCTGTATTGGGTGCATATCTATTTAGGATAGTTAGCTTCTCTTGCTGCATTGATCCTTTTACCATTATGTAATGTCCTTCTTTGTCTCTTTTGATCTTTGTTGGTTTAAAGTCCATTTTATCAGAAATTAGGATTGCAACCCATGCTTTTTTTTTTTTTTTTTTTTGCTTTCCATTTGCTTGGTAAATCTTCTTCCATCCCTTATTTTGAGCCTATGTCTTTGCACTTGAGATGGGTCTCCTGAATACAGCAGACTGATGGGTGTTGAGTTTTTATCCAGTTTGCTAGTTTGTATCTTTTGATTGGAGCATTTAGGCCATTTATAATTAACATTAATACTGTTATGTTTGAATTTGATCCTGCCATTTTGATGCTAGCTGGTTGTTTTGCCCGTTAGTTGATGCAGTTTCTTCATTGCATTGTTGGTTTTTACCATTTGTTCCATTTTTGCAGTGGCTAGTACTGGTTGTTTCTTTCCATGTTTAGTGCTTCCTTCAGGAGCTCTTGTAGGGCAGGTATGGTGGTGATGAAATCTCTCAGCAATTGCTTGTCCATAAAGAATTTTATTTCTCCTTCACTTATGAAGCTTAGTTTGGCTGGATATGAAATTCTGGGTTGAAAGTTCTTTTCTTTAAGGATGTTGAATATTGGCCCCCACTCTCTTCTGGCTTGTTGGGTTTCTGCTGAGAGATCTGCTGTGAGTCTGATGGGCTTCCCTTTGTGGTTGATCTGAACTTTGTCTCTGGCATCTCTTAGCATTTTTTCCTTCATTTCAACCCTGATGAATCTGATGATTACGTGCCTTGGGGTTGCTCTTCTTAAGGAGTATCTTTATGGTGTTCTCTGTATTTCCTGGATTTGGATGTTGGCCTGCCTTGCTAGGTTGGGGAAGTTCTCCTGGATGATGTCCTGAAGAGTGTTTTCCAGTTCGGATTCATTTTCTCCATCACATTCAGGTACACCAAACGAGTGTAGATTAGGTCTTTTCACATAATCCTAGATTTCTTGGAGGCTTCGTTCATTTCTTTTCACTCTTTTTTCTCTAATCTTGCCTTCTCATTTTATTTCATTGAGGTGATCTTCAATCTCTAATCTCCTTTCTTCTGCTTGAGTGATTCAGCTATTGAAACTTGTGTATGTCTCGTGATGTTCTTGTGTTGTGTATTTCACCTCCAACAAGTCATTTATGTTCTTCTCTAAGCTGGTTATTCTAGTTAGCATTTCGTCTAACCTTTTTTTCAAGATTTTTAGTTTCTTTGCATGGGTTAGAACATGTTTGTTTCAGTGAAAGAAGTTTCTTATTATCCACCTTCTGAGGCTTGCTTCTGTCAATTTGTCAAACTCATTCTCCATCCTGTTTTGCTCTTTTGCTGGTGAGGAGTTGTGGTCGCTTGGTGGAGAGATGTTCCGATCTTTGATAATTTCATCCTTTTTGCACTGGTTTCTTCCCATGTTCATGAATGTATCTACCTTTGATCTTTCAAGTTGATGATTTTGGATGGGATCTCTGAGTGAACGTCATTTCTGTTGAAGTTGAAACTATTTTTCCTGTATGAGGCATTTTTTTTTTTATTATGTAGTTGTCAGGAAGCCACTTGATTAGGCAGTCTGTCACTTGTCTGCCTACAGAGGCACTGCTGGGCTGCCTCAGGCTCAGTCCAGCTGCTGCATAGTCTTCCTCTGGGTTTTGTTTACACAGGTGAGGTTAAACCTGCCTTCCCAATGGTGGGTATCCTTCCTCCTTCAAGCTCAATCGTCCCGGGTCGTGTTCAAACTCATGTTCTGGCTGCAAAACTCTAGCCAGAGGGCTTCAGGTTGCTGGACTTTGTGGGATGGGACCTGCCAAGCTGTATCACTTGTTTCCCTGCTTTCATCTCTCCCTCTTTCTGGGGGACAGCGAGTTACATCCTGCAAGTGTTCTTGGCGTTAGTCAAAACTTCCACCCATGTCTGTGCTGACAACTGGTGGCACCAGGAGGGCCACAGCTGTTGCTCAGATCTGTGTTGACAGCTTGCACTTTTCAGCCCAGTGGTGTTCTCCTGTGCTGTGGGTTGCAGAGGCCATGGGGGAAACACAATATCTGGACTGGAGTGTCAAGGGGATATGGTCCCTGATCCGCCAGGCCAGTTGCACTTCTTGGGTGTGGCAGCACTCTGTCCTGCTTCGGTTAGCCCTCCTTGGGCTACTCCCACCCTCCTTCAGTTTGCTGTTTTGGGCTATTCCCACTGTCTGACCAGTCCCATTGGAATGAACATGGTACCTTGTTTGGGAATGTGAGGATCACTCACATTCTGAGTCTCTCTCTCTGGGAACTGCTCTCTGGAGTTGTTCCTATTCAGCCATCTTGGTGGAAGTCCACATCATCTGACCCTTTACAGAAAAAGTTTGCTGACCATTGTTATACATGTTTAAAATGGTTGATTCTCTATGTCTAAAGCCTTGGTTAGTAATCAAACGCAAATTATAAAATTGTACTTTAAGGAAAACGTGTTTTAGTAACATCCATTTTATAGCAAGTTTCTACATAGTAATTAATTTTTTGTTGTTATTTTTTCTGTGTATCTTCTATAATTTTATAGAAGATAAAAAATAATTTATTTTATATACAAGATAAAAAATAATATATTATTTTTCAAATAATTTGAAAAGCAGCACATACTTACTTCCAGTTTTTAAACAACATTAATATTGTTTTAAATCCATTAACACTCTACAATTTAGAGGCAATTATTACTTTATGTTGATACATTTTCTTTCAGTGCTTTTATTTTTACATTTAACATTATGCTGCTTCTGTGTGTGTGTGGGTTCATGGAACAATTTTGAGGTCATTTTCTGGATGCAAGTGGTGACTTTCGTATAGATAATGTAATCCCTATTTTCAAGGGGTTTAGCAAACCGTGACACACTTCACCTGAAACACAAGCACTCAGTATGATCTCATCATTGTTTATCTCCTTCTAGAGATTCACATCAAAAATAGGTGAGAGAACAATAGGCAATAGTATCTGGAGTGCCTGCAAGTTCAAGTGAGTATAGACTCTTTGGTGTTTCTGTATTTCATTTGATCCTGAAATCACAATGACCACACTGTTGTACTTATTATTGATGGAGTAAAAAGCACGGAAAATAAAGTGTTGCATTTTATATTTGGCAGTAACTTTTGTGAGATGAAGCACTCCACTAAGAAATTGTATGGTGTATGAGTTTTCTACCAAAGAAATGTTAGTTTGCCGTTTATTTCAGAGACGTTTGAACCTAGTGCTAAAGGATGTGGGACAGGTTCAAATTCTCCCTCTGCTAGTCACTAGTGGTGTGACTTCAGGCACTTTCTAACCAGTTTGTGCCTCAGTTTCTTCATCTGTTAAATGGCATAATTATCGGACTAAGTTCCTAGAGTTATTGTGAAGACTCGGTGAGTTAAAATATGTAGACGAGTACCTGAGGCAGTAAATAAGCTTAGCTTATCTATTTATTACTGAAATGAGATCACAGTTTTGGAGGGAGAGAAAAGATTAATTTTACTTTTCTTCTGGTTTCCATTGAAACAGAGGTTTTTGGTTTTTTTTTTTTTTTTTTTTGACTTAAGTTAGCACTGGGTCACATGATATACGTAATGCATCCAATTTGAAGTAAGCTTTCACGTTCCAACACACTGCAATTGGGAGAAACTTTGGATGATATTTATACTATTTTCCAAAGGATTTTAATTAAATTGGCACTTCTCTTTCATCCTTGTAGAATCTTCAGAAAAATATCTCCTTTTAGCAATCTAAGCGCCTCTCTCCCCTTTCTCCGTATGGCTAATTTTCATTTTAATTGTGTCCTATAGGACACAGCTAGAGAGACAGCATGGCCCGAAGCCACATTTCTGCCTTACTGACAAAGTGAGAAATGAAGCTTGAAGCAGCTACTGAATCTTTCTGAGTATCAGTTTACTCAACTCTCAAATGAATATACTAATAATTATTCTCTCTAGCTCACAGAGATATTGTGATGGTCAAATGAAATAAGATGAAAGGTATAAATACAATATTGTACCAAAATATATTTATAGCAATATTGTCACAATCCTCATCTTTTTTCTACCCATATACATTTACAATTCTAGAAGGACTACTGGTTTGTCAATATAGTCCTCTGGGGCTGCAGTGACCAGTGGACAGCAGATTGTTGAGCCTGGTACAGTTGCCCATGAACAGCTCTTCCAGTTGACTGATGCCAAGCTAACATTTGCTGAGGCAACATGGCTCAACAGAGCAGCAAGAATGCAGCTCCCTCGTGTGAATAATGGAAAACATATATGGAGAGAATGAGTGTTTTTCTAGGAATATGAGGAACAACATCTGGAAAAATGGAGGGAAATGGGCTTTTCCCACTTGGCTTAAATTTCTATCGTGATAATCCAGAACTGAATTCCCTTAACTATTTAAAGACTTCTTTGGTGAGAGACACTGGCAGAGAGGGCACAGAACATAGTACTTTCCAGAAAATTGTCCTCCTTATTGTTATCCTCTGTGCCTGTGCCCAAGCAATGGGATTGGCTAGCAAAGTAAGCCAGCTTAATTAAATCAGTAATGCTGTTAGATGACACAGGCTTAGGAGACTGAAATTTGATTTCTCTTGCTCAGGATATAATTTCTGCCCATCAAACTACAATTTCATATGGGTTTTGCAAACTGCTATTAGAATCTGGGATTCCTGTAAAATCATAATATTCTATTTATTTTATTCATTTATTGGCTATATACATATTGCAAGCATACTGGATGCAGGCCCTGAAGCAGGTACTGAAAATGCACAGCAACTTTCATGAGTTTACACTATGGGATCTATAATATTCTTCATCCTTCCTATTACCAAAAGGAATATGTGATTAGTATATGAGTATAGGAATATATGAGTAGTATGTATGATTAAAACCAAAGTAAAAAGAAAGAAAGAGAAATGAAGAGAGAAATCAAATATTAAAAATAAAAATGGCAAACCATACAGGAAAAACACATGTGTAGATTTTTACCTGCCCCCTACAATAAGCTACTACAATCACTGTTCCTTGGAAAGTGATATGGGTTGATTTATCTTTGCTCACTAAATAAAAAGAGATTTACTTATGTTTACGTTGTCAAATATTCTAATAAACTCTTCCTCACCACTGCCTTACAAACTTTTCTGGAAAGGCAAGGGTTCTCTGAAACTAAACGTAGACGAGTCATTGTAATCCTTATTTTATTACAGAAACATTGTTCAAATAGGCAAATGCGATACTGAACTTTCTAAAAGGCAAGGGGCACGTGTCACTTCAACCAGGTCAAGGTGTTTTTGTTTGTTTGTTTGTTTGTTTGTAGAGACCTGAAATAATTATGGCTCAGCTACTTTTTAGGGTCACCTTCTTTCATACAGGGATAAACTTGGATAAACTCATAAATAGATGCTGTATCCTTTGGACAGATAACCTTAAGAAGTAAGATTCACTTAGCAAATATATATATATAGTTTTCTTACAACTTAATCAAATCCTTTAATGGTCTCAGCATGCAGTATGTTTAAAAATCCTAGATGAGTGCTTTTGGATTCATGGGCTGAGTATGAATTGATGAGGAGTGCTGCAAAAAAAAAAAAAAAAAAAAAAAAAAAAAAAAAAAAAAGAAAAAGAAAGAAAAATATATATATATATGGAAAAATTAACAGGCAGATTAGAATTTGAAGGCAATAAAACTCTCTCATTTAAAGGATAGCTTAAAATAAAATTTATATCTACCCTGAAGATGTCACTGCTCTAGACAGTAATCAAATAAATAATTTGACAAGTGCTGGAACTCACCAATTAAGATGAATACTAAATTATTTAGGTGGCAAGAAGTCTGTTCATGGGTACTTTCATGATGTTAAAAAATTGATCACATATTTTAAAGCAACTACACAAACTCCACATACTGAATCTCAACTGATGAAATAGCCAGAATTCATAATCTGTAGACTGTATAATTAATAATGGTAGGTAGTATTTATTGTAGATTCACTAAGTGACAGAGATATTGCTAAGTTATCTACATAGACGTAGATAATCTACTCTCTGTTGTTGCGGAAAATGCTGTCTTTTACTTCCCATTCCAGGAGCTTGTGTTCCAGAAATATGATTTTTCACCACTGTGCTGATAGGATGAATAAACAATAAATAATATATTCTTTTATATTAATAATAAAAGAAGTTAGTGTTTCATCCCCAAATAATAATTGAGTATTTACAATTATTTCAGGCACTGTACTAGATGCTAAGTATTAAGGAATCTCTGATCTCATGCAATATAAACTTAAAACAGTTTCATCTAGAATATTCGGCACACCCACCCTTAACATTAGCAGGGCCTAGAGCAAGAGTACAAATGGAAATCTACAAGCTGTTGTCTGAATATTTAAATGTTATATGTCAAGCTCACAATCTGTTAAGTAAAATATGTTCTGTTCTCCTAGTTTGACAAATGCACTTTCATAACTCCCTAGGACAGAATCTTATTTAGGGTTCTTGAAATCCTGTGCTGTAATATAGAGATGAGGAAAAAGCACATCCCAGCACCCAGCCCCTAGCTGTGGTGACCTTTTCTTCTCACCCTTGGCTTTGTCCCACATCAAGAGGTGCCTGACATGCTTGCAAGCCCCAACTCTGCCCTCATGCCTGCACACAGCACCCCTATGGTTATCTCCTAGGCACAAAGGTGATCCCATGTGTGAGCTTCCCATACTCAGAGAAATAGACTCTGGAAGAAACTCACAGTGCACTGGAAACAAGCTCAGGACATTGGGTAGAGAATTTTCAAATCCTGGGTATCCAAGCATAATTTTGAAGGAGGAGGGTCTGGGCTTCAGGTGACCTTGTGGTGTTAGTTTCATAAACTCCTGTTGAGGGCCAGGAGAGGGGTTCCCAGTAATGTGGGTGTGGGGTGGAGGCAAGGGTCGGGTGCCTATTACCTAAGTCTAGGAGTGATAAAGGCTCTGTGTAAATAGAAGCTAACCATCTGTATTAGTTTATTTTTATACTGATATGAAGAAATACCTGAGACCAGATTATTTATAAAGGAAAAGAGGTTTAATGGACTCACAGTTCCACATGGCTGGGGAGGCCTCACAATTATGGTGAAAGATGAAGGAGGAGCAAAGTCACATCTTAAGTGGTGGCAGGCAAGAGAGCCTGTACAGGGGAACTGCCCTTTATTTAAAAAAAAAAAAAAAAAAAATCAGATCTCATGAGACTTACTCACTGTCACAAGAATAGAATGGGAAAAACCCACCCCCATGATTTAATTACTTCTCACCAGGTCTCTCCCATGACACATGGGGATTATGGAAGCTACAATTCAAGACGAGATTTTGACACAACCAAATCATATCACCATCCCAGTAATTTCCTTCGTATACTGTGTAGGCTACCTACCTGTAGCTCATCCCTTAACTTCGCCTGTAATTACCTCTTGCAAGCACACCAAGAAACACTGGAACTTTCTGGAATGTGCAAAAAGGACCCCATTCACCATTCATCTTTCACTCTATTAACTCCTGCTCAAATGTTAGGCTTCCATTCTGCACAACCCAGCTCCAAAAGCCTAATAAGGAAAGGATCACCATTCAGACACCAGGAGAGTTTACCTGTGTTTCCCTCAGTGCTAACATTTCCTCTCCATGTATCAGTCTCCTCCTTTTATTTATAAATGTTCTCAATATTAATTTATAAATATTAACTTATAAATATTCCCAATACTAAAAGACATGTGTTCTTATGTTTTCTAAGCTAACTTCCTAATATTCTAAAAGAAGGTATCTCTTAGCTACTAGTCAAGAGACTGGTATTTGAGACATTCTCAATCAAATTTTAGTCCTTAAAATATTTTGGAGAATAGAGTCTCCCAAAGCCAAATGTGTTTGATTTTCCATTCCTCTGCACACACTTCATTTTCTTTTGCTTTCATAACAAATTTTGCAAACTGAGTTGAAATAATAGCATTCCCTGAACATGATTTGATCATTAATAGTAATTTTTATTTGGTGACTTTCTGTGAGAATATAAAATGGAATAATATATGTATACCATAGAATAAAATATGTAAATAGAAACTAGCATTATAGCAGTTAATCAGCACTATTAAAGGATTATTATTACTATTTTTAATATTATTTTCATTCTTCAGTAACAAATAGGAAGCTCTAGTCAGATAAAAAAAAAATTGATCCATAAACCACAGACTTTCCAGCTTTAGCAGTAAATACTCTCTTGAACTCATTTTATAATTGATGTTAATTCAGAAATAATTCTATTCTTACACTAGTTTTAGGCTGCTTAATTATATTCTTCTATTCAGCATCTTGCTTTTGTTCTCGTGATGCTCCACAAATCAATCCTTTTGGATTATGAATTAACAAGCCTCCAAAATAAACTAAACTATGCAATGAAGATGAAAATGGATTTCTTTCTTTCTTTCTTTCTTTTTTTTTTTTTTTTTTTGAAAAAGAGGTTTCCTGTTGCCCAGGCTGGAGTGCAAAGGCATGACCTCAGCTCACTGCAACCTCTACTTCTCAGGTTCAAGCTATTCTCCAGCCTCAGCCTCCTGAGTAGCAGGGATTACAGGTGCCTGCCACTGCCTGGCTAATTTTTTGTATTTTTAGTGGAGATAGGGTTTCACCATGTTGATCAGGCTGGTCTTGAACTCCTGACCTCAGGTGATTCACTTGCCTTGGCCTCCCAAAGTGCTGGGATTACAGGCATGAGCCACTGTGCTCAGCCTTGAAAATGGTTTTCAATTGTACATCCCAACAGAGAGGAGAGGGATAGTCTAAATTTATGACTACATCAAGTCTACGAGGTATTCTTCTCTGCATTTTCTATCATTGCCTATTAACAACTCTAGGTGTAATGACAGAGCAATCACTCTAAACTTTTAAATATATGAATATCATCAAATTTGGTCTGGTAAAGTCATATAAACTCCATCAATAAAAATTTTACTAGCAAAACCTTCCCAATGAAAATGCTAAGTTCAGGGAATATTTTCATAAGAATTTATCTCATTAGAGATGTCATTTTCTTAATTTGCACCACACATCTTATGGGCAATGTTGTCAGGTGAGTAATTACATATTCACACCTACTTGAGACACTTTCTTTAGGAATAAACTATATTTATAAACAGTGATTTCTTACCATTTTCCTCTATTAATTTGATTGTCGTTAAGAATATTATTGTCTCTGTTACAAAAACTAGAGTAGTTGGGTCATACCATTAGATGTAATAAAGTATGCTTCCCTCGTAGATTTTAGTATGCACTTTAGATTCCCAAGAGCATTATTTGAAAACCAAAACGAAATTCAGGAAGCAAGAATGCAATTGTTCAAATACAGTAATCATGAAAATAACCACTGGTTCATGAGTCTCAGTCCCTAAGGAAACCATTTCATTCCTAATGAGAATCCAGGCACCTCAGGTACATTTAATGCACTTTGTCTTTTTCTTCCACTTTTCATATTTCATCAGCAAAGGATTTATATGTATAGATAATTAGGTGATGTTGGCCATAAGCAACTTTGTGAAATTTTATTTTCTGAGATATTTCCAGAATATTCCCTGTCCATAATACTTTCTCCTCCCTGAGAAAGTCTCTCTCTTTGTTTCTCCTTGCCCCAAGCACATGCACACTGTCCCAGTGCTTTTTGTTATTGGGGAAAGCACTTAATTTTCCAGGCCTATTTGCAGACACTGAAAAGACCGTGGGCAGGAAATGTCTTACATGAAGGAAAGCCTTAATAAATGTAGAAGGGCAGCCCTCCTGAATAAGCAAGCAGGAGGACATTTCTGGGGAGATAACAGCTGTCAGGGAGCTGACTCAAGAAGTTATAGGGGAGGCAGCAGCCAGGGCCTGGTGATGAAATCTGAAGCACTAGCCTGGGTCTGCTTTCACCTTGATGGACTCATTGACTCACACAACTACTGCATGCTAAAGCAAGACTTGTAGTATGGGGGCAATTATAAACTATTAACTTATATGCGTATTATCCTTTAAAACAAAATCATTTTAAAAACATATTTTTTATTCCTTGAATACTGGGAAATGCTTACTCATTAGCTGAATTTGGAGATCTGATTATTTTATTTCCCTGTACCCAGAAGCTGTTGGTCTCGGTAGAATGAAAGGAATGATGACTGGAAATTTAATTATGGTTCCAGTTTAAAGATAATGTCTTATGAGGCTGTGGTGCTGAAGGAAGAACACAATCTAAGCTCATGGGGTTGACATAAAATGCCCATTGTGACCTAATCTTTGTTCACTTCTAACTCTATTTCTTGCCATATTCATATACAAACCATTTTCCAGCCACACTGAATCCCTTGTAGTTTTATAATACATGATGCTTTCTCTTATCTTTGCATACAGTTTCCATTGATTCATACAGTGTTCTTCACTTGAAGAATCTTATCTTTGTAATAAAGCTTAAGTTTAATATACTTTGGAATGATTTCCCTGACCTTACTCTTATGAGTATTAAGAATGTATATTTACGAGTATATATAGTTCACATATATATGAAAAGTATTTACAGATAATTTTAGTTTGTATTTCTGTCAAGAAGTGAAATAAATTCTGTTTATATGGGAAATTTTTTTACCTAACTGCTGCTAATTTTTTAAATTTCTAAAATAAAGTTTTCGTAACTATTCAAATAGTTCAAATTAGTCTACTAAGCTGCCAGACACAGGTTGACATTTGCATTACTATGCACATGAAAAAAATTCAATTAACAGATTACTTTTGGGTGATTGCAATCATCTTACTTTGGATAAGGTCCAAATAGTCACTCATGACCCATAGAATGCAACATGTACAGAACATTCAGTTATTAGGCTGACTAGGGAGAAGAGTCATCTCAATTATGAAGGTCAGACTTATCTAATATTTGAAATAATTTTTTTTACCTGAAGGTATATACATTAATTTAAATTGTGCTCATTGGAGATTGAATGCCCAAAACCCCATTTTTAAAATGTGTGAGAGTAATTAGCTGCGCATCAAATATTTATATGTATGTTGATGGACATGTCTGAATTACTGACAGTATTTATAAAGTTTACTTTCAATCTTGTGACAAACCAGACTGCTTTCCGTTTCTGAACCTATCTGATGCTAGGTTAGCCACCTACATGCAATGTCACTCCTGTTTTTCCTATTTGGAGTTTATTTTCCCCATCCCATATAATTCTTTGCCATCCAGCTTGAAATCTCCATAGCTCATGCCAATATTTTAGTTGTGTAGCAGTCAAACAAATTTTCTACTTGAAGAGAATCCCTCTTGATGTAACTCTTGATGAGAAGCAATGTCCTGCTTTCCATTATGACACTAACAAAGTCAGTCGATGGTTTAATTCTGTGTCCAGAAACAGCTGGCCCTGGCAAAATGAGATCATTCTTTATGATTGCCATTTTTATCATGGTGTCAGCTTGGAGTCAATATCATGAGAGATGGTGGGGCAGAACTGCTGGATGTGTTAGATGCTCTGAACCGGCAAAGTATGGAGTAGTTAGGTTCATGTCAGAATAAATGTGTTCAGAAAACAATGATCCACTCACAAAATGTTTGCTTCCTGTTCTTGCAACTTTGGATATCAGGAGTTTTGGAATGTTCCTATTCAAGGAAGAATTGTTTCTCTCAGTGGATAAAACAATTATTCCTTAGATTTGGAATGAAATGGTTTTGCAGGTGGGTTCCCCCTGTAAGCAAAATATGAGATGGGGCTTAGCATACAGGTTTATCAGGGAGTGTTCTGAAGAGCCACACCTGTGGAAGGGAAGGACCTGACAGAGGGGAAAGTCACACTGTTGTAGCTTCAAAAGAAGCCTCAGTTGATCCTATAGGTAGCTAAGCTGTGTTGAGCCCTTAACATTGTCCTAAACTGGGTAAGAAGAGGGTCAGTCCTTTACAACTGTGAGGCAATCAGTAATTGGATGTGGACCACCCTTAAAGGGGGTGTGAACTTCAGTGAGATGGCTCTGTTTGATGGAGACAATCCCCAAAGCAGCTAGATTTTTGAGTCTTTTATTCCAGAAGGGAGATTGGGACAGTGCATCAAAGTGTCCAACACAGACTGCTGACAGGCATTACAAAGCTCATTCTATGGAAAAAAAAATAGTGAATGATAAAATTTTAATCTTAAATAAGAATTGAACTTAACTATTAGATGACCAAAGATTACTGTTTCACCAAGGGGAATGGAGGGAGGATTTATGGAACTGAGAAAGCCCCTGGGATACTAGTCCTACCATGTCCAGTGGAAAAAGCTAACAGAAGGCTACTAGTTACACCAAAAGGGACCAACAAGGACCAAACTCTTTCCAGATTTATTCTTGGAATAAACTGTAATCACCCAGCGGGTTTCTTAAAATTCACATGGCAGAGCCCTATGTGCAAAGGTTGCAATGCATTAGGGATGGATTGTGGTTGGGAACCTTCATTTCTAACCAGTTCCCAGGTGACGATAATGCTGTTGGCCTAGGAAAGTCTGGTGTCACAGACAGGCTCTGCATTAGAGACTACTGAAGTGAGGTTAGGACAGGTCTAGAGACGGAAGGGATTCCAATCCTGGAGTTAGGTGACTGCAATTTTTGACAATACAAATAATAGTTACATTAGACAAGAGCTTTTTATTTTAAAATGTTAGTATGGTGATGAAGGTGTAAATGCAGATAGGGAGCCAAACGTAGCAACATATTTTGGAATATCTGACATTTTTCCTACCCAAACTTCAATCCTCTTTCCTATTTCAAGGGAACTCCCTTGTGCAAGTCTTAGTAGAATGGATAGTTTCATTTCTCTGTGGAAACCAAAGGAAACCAGCCAAGCCTGCCCTTTCCCTCCCTTTTGAGACCTGGAAAATGAACTGTCTCTTAGCTTGGCTAATTGCATATACCAACCTGAGACTTTGAAGCTGGTGGGAGTGATCCAAAGTGCACAAGACTGTCAGAATTTGCTTGATTGATGTGAGACAGTCTATGACTGACTGCCAGACTTGAGGTTCATTCAATCATGGAGGTAGTATCCCCAGCAGCAATTGTGGCTTAGAGAAATGATGACGTGGTGGCATGTTGGTCAGATTTTTGCGGTTGCATAGTCTTAGGAGCCATTTTCTTTCCTGCCTGTTTTCCAAGGTTTGCTGTCCATTTTTTTCACCACTTTTGACAGTCTCTCTATATACCTTCAGTAAGTCCCCATTTCAATTAAGCAAGCTTGAGTTGGACTCTGAAGTTTGCAACCAAGAGACTTGACTGACACAGTCTCCTTTGTCCAAAGAGATGTGAACATGGAGCTAGCCTGTCATGTTTACATTTCCCATAGAGATGAATTCCAGCTGGATTTACATTGAAGAGGTGTTTCCGAATGAGTTTATAGAACTGTATTAAATGCCTTCCGTTTTAGTGTATTTTGATTCTCCTCTTAGATCTTGAGCTCCTTGCACACCAGAACAGTCATGTTGTCTTTTATTACCTACAATAAACCAGCAAAACATTTGAATATGCATTATTTTGGAAGAAGGAGGGGCATCTGCTTGCCTTTGCATACATGTCACCTCCTTAGAGAGTCTTTTCCTCACCATCTCTAGCCAGCTCAAACCCAGCCAACTGTCTTTCATTATCCAGGTGTTTTTTCTTTGAAACATTTATCACTCTATTAAATTGTATTGTATATATATTTGTTAATTTATTCATCTCTATCCTCTCTTCAATGCATGCTCAGTGAGAGCAGCAACCTTCACTGTAGATCAATCAGCCTGGACAAAAGATTGAAAAATCTCCCTGGTTTCAACAAATTCTATCCACACAAAGTATTTTGAGTTTGACAGTGACCAAACAGGGAGAGTCATAGGAAATAATCACCTTTTTTCAAAGCACAGCCATTTACCATGTCAATGACTAAAGTCTCTCCCTCTTTTTTTCTCCCTTTCCTCTTTTTCCTTCCCAAGGAGGGCAACCAAGTCTTTTCTTTTCCTAATGCGTGATATTTAGAAATCATCCTTTAAAGCCTGAGCAGACTGCAGGATCCCATTCTTTACCTTAATTTATCTATCAAAGTGTTTCTTTCAAAATTGCTCTTCCTAGAAAAAAAGGGAAAACAATTTCCCTAGATTGATACATCATTGTCTAATTTCTGTCTTTACCTAGATTACTTTTGTCACAAATTCAAAATTAGTGGAGTCAAAGTGTATATGTTTATATGAAAGCCTGTGAATGAATAGTGAGGGAAAGATACTAGGTTGGTGCAAAAGTATTGTGGTTTTGCCGTTACTTTTCATGGCAAAAACAGCAATTACTTTTGCACCAACCTAAATATTTCTAAGTTCTAAGTTCTTAGCCTCTCCCGATATGGACATTTCACTGAGTACTTGAGTCGGATTCTGGCTGCATCTCTGACCAGTAAACAAATCACCAAGCGTTTTTGACTTGCATTTTCTTATTTATGAAACTAAAAGGAATGTATCAATGGTTTTTGCGTCAAAATTGGCAAATACATAGATGGAAGGTGACAGATGGCTTTTATCTTTAATAAAAGGTGACTCATAGTTTAACACTTTATTAGGTTTAGCTGTTTGCAAACGAAAGAACTCATTATTGGATGTAGGCTTAGCTACTTGTGTTCAGATATGCCTACCTTTGATGGAAAACTGATTATTGTCAACAAACCTGACAGAGATGATAGCGGGAGGATTAACACAGAGCTAGAGAAAAATAGCACAAATCCTAAAAGACTGCATTTCAACTGGGCTGATAAACTGGCATCTCACAGAGCACACAAGTGCTGCCTTCCTTTAGGCAAAGATAATCTGGGCCTGTGAGCTTGGTGTTAATTTAGCAAGCAGAGAGAAAAAAGAAATGAAGAAAGAGCTATAGCTGAGTGGACTTTTAAAGTCTCTCCAGAGTAGAGCAGTGCCAGTATCGGAAAAAATGCAGTTTTAAAAAAGAGATTTTAAGAAGATTCTCATGGAAAGCATGACATCTGACATCACCCTGCCTGGACTGGTCTTCCAAACCCAGCTTGGTGTCTGAGATACCCGTCTCCACTCCCTCTTTTACAGTTTGTTTCAGTCAAACATAAACTCTTCCCTTTAAACTCTGTTTGCTTGTGCCATTTCTAATAAATTCCACCCTGTCACCCCTCTGGTATTTCTTCTTTAATAAAACCACTCCTCTACCTCCACTTCCACCACCACATCCACACATTCACCCGAAAAAGCACAGACAGGAAAAACAAAACCTGTTTTATAGGGTAGTGATTGAGGGGTGCGTGTCTGAGGAGAAGCGGGAAGGCTAAGAAAAACATAGGCACTTGCACATCTGTGTCTCACAGTGCACGGCTGTGCTGAACCTCATGATGAACCTCACACCGCCTTTTTCTGCTGAAGTTATCTCTTCCTAGCGAATTCTGTCAGCCATCTTCTCCTGACTCGTTTTAATTTGCCTGTTTTAAAACATCACTGTAATGAGTGTGACTATTCTCATGATGCTACCATTCTAGTGGCTGGTCACTTTCTTACAGAGGTGAAATGCTAGGGAGAGGAAGAACGTGCTCATTTGACTGTGAATCCAGCATTACCCCTCCAGGATGTCAATGTGCTTCCGCGTGACAGAAAGAACAAATGCAAATCCAATCAAAATAGCTGTGCTTTTTATGAAGAGGAAAAGTTTGAGGCAGAAATAGACACATTCAAGGAAGAGCGAGCAGTTACATAAAACCTAAACCAGCTTCAGAGTGTAACTTCTTAAGAGGTGTAGCTATTTTTGGTTCTTTAACAGGTTTAAGCATGCTGACAAGTCCTACCATAAACAGGCACTGAAATGGGCACCCCCCGGCTATGATGACGTAATGTGCAAAAAGAACTCACCAAGGCTCAGAAGTAAGCATGACAGAGAAGTAACCTTGCATAGCACCATTCAGAGATTACAGATCAGGGGCAGGCGCTGTCTGGCTGGAGCTGGAAGAGGGATGAAGATGTGGAAGAAACGTGCAAGGCAGGACTATGGGAATCAGGCAGCTCACATACTGCCACTAACTGGTAAAACAAAAAAATTAAATTAGAAAAAGCTTGAAGCTCCTATTTCATGACTCAGTCCCTAGATAGTGAGCAGTAATAATTATACCTCCAATGTACCACAACTATCTTAGGTCACATGCTGCTGTTTTATGTAAACTCCCCTTCTATTTCCTTCTAGACTGTCTTTGATGTCTATTTTTGCTGTATTTCACCTGCACAGAAATGTGAGCAGTGATAAGAAGGGTCTTTGACTCTGTTTTCTCAAAGCACATTTCATGTTCTATTTTGTTTTTTAATTCCAATAAACAAACATGTCCCTTCCCCAAGCTAGATAAACAAGATTTCAGATAAACAGGACAAAATTCTGCCAACAAACTATATAAGACCTGTGAAGAGTCTGAGATTTTAATCAAGTTACAAGCTGACAAATTAGTCTGCTACAATTTCATGGATGCTGGCGGAAGTGAGACTCCTGGGTCAAAGATGAAGAACATTATTATTCATGGCACAGGGAGCAGCAGAAGGATCAACATAGTTGCATCTGTTCCTCTTGCCTTCACACCCCATGGGGGGGAATGTGGACAAGCCCAGATGACAACTGCATACTCAATGGGTCGTAATACAGGAGACGAACCCTGAGCTTAAGGAACTCAAATCTTATGATGGACAGTCTCCAGAGGGAGACATTATCTTTGTTATTGACGACAGCAAGCATGCCTGCCCTTTGTTCTGCAGAAAGACGTCTCTATCTTCCAAGGCTATTTGCTGTACAGGCATCCTTGAAAAGATTCTCCAGAGTAAAAAACACTCTGCGCCTCTGCTTGCAAGATGTGCAGGACAACATGTTACCCCATAGAGAATTAACTACCAACATATTACCTGGCTCTGTTTCTCCTTACCTTCCCTTGCCTTGCCCCTGCTTCTTCACTCTTTCCACTGTAAGATCCCACTGTACCCTGAGCCCATCCACTGCCATACTATACTGTATTGCTTACTTATAAGCCTCTCCAATTTGACTATAAACTTTTTATGGGATGACACTCTAGTTCATCTTGGTATCACCAGTTCAGCCCAGTGTTTGACCCTCAGTAAATGTTTCCTGAAACAATGAATGAGTCAATATCTAGATAGTTGTTTGAGGGCAGAGGGCGGATTCTATATATCTTTGTATCACAAATTGTAGCTCCAAAAAATGTTAATTTCATATAACAGAATTATTATTGTGATAAAATTAAATAATAAATGAAAAATTTTCCAAACAGGCTAATGAAGTCCAAACCTCTAGACCAGGGTCTCAAGATGAAAAACAAAATTGCCCTCACACATCATAATTGTTTCACAGCAACATCACTTTGAAAACCAAAATATTTTAAATATTGCTCATTTTTTATTATTTTAAATAGGCATTTTTTAAACATATTTTTATAGTTTTCACCATAAATTATTTTTCAGGGTATCTTAGGTTTTTTCTTTGATCACAAACATTCTTTATATCAAATGCATAGGAAGAGTCTTCATCTTTGCAAAAGTTATATTCACACCAAGTTTTCCTTTTTTTTTTTTTTTTGAGATGGAGTCTCTCTTTGTCACCAAGCTGGAGTGCAGTGGTGTGATCTTGGCTCACTGCTACCTCTGCCTCCTGCGTTCAAGGGATTGTCCTGCCTCGGCCTCCTAAGTAGCTGAGACTGCAGGCACACATCACCATGCCCAGCTAATTTCTGTATATTTAGTAAAGACAGGGTTTCACCATGTTAGCCAAGATGGTCTTGATCTCTTGACCTCGTGATCCGCCCGCATTGGCCTCCCAAAGTGCTGGGATGACAGGTGTGAGCCACTCAACCTCACACCAATTTTTCTTGAAACACACAGTCTTTGATTTTCCCACTTCGGATAGAAAAATTATGCTATGAATTGTTTTACTGACCTTTTAACTCTGCAAGAAGAAAAACAATAGTGTGTCAAAGTTACTAGCAATGAGTTTTGGCCTCAGTGCTTGGAATTTCACAAGAAGAGACAGAGACATAGCAAGCTCATATCCCTGCAAGGGACAGTTGCTTTTCACTCCAGCTTATGGCTGCTAGGCAGACACAGGAGTCCAGTGCTGTTGGATCTTTTGACATTGCAAGAAGTATTTAAAATTTGGATTTTTATGTGAAAGCTCTTAATTTGTATCTGTTAAGCATTTATTCATGGGAAAAAAAAATACATTGTACAAGTCTCTCAGACCATTCCCATCCCTGGACCTCCACTTTGCTGTCTCTGAAAGTTTGTGGAACCGGGAATAAGACAAGGTTATGTGGGGTTGAGTGTTTACAGCTCCTGAAGCCCCACTGGGCATGTGTACAGTGCAGTGTGCTCTTTCAGCTTAGCCGTCCGCAGGCAGCTTGTGTTAATCAGATCAGCATCGCAAGGACAGAGGGATTTCTGTATCTCGGGATTCTTGCCTTAGTGTACAGGAAAAATCAAATTACACATGGGCTTGGAGGATAGGTGCAAGGTTTTTATTGTGTGGTGATAGCACTCAGGAGTGTGGATGGGGAGCCCAGAAGGCATTGGAGTGGGAAAGTGGTCTTACCCTGGAGTCAGGCCACCCAGCTGTGAGGCTCTCCTCTGACCACCCTCAGCCAAACTCCACATCATCTGCTGCAGATGGCCTCCTGGTGTCTGCTGGTATGTGCCAGTGTGTTCTTCTGCTTATGTGTTCTTCTCGATGTCCAATTGCATGTGTCTGTGCCAGCTAGGGTCTCAAGGTTATAATAGGCACAGGATTGGGGGCATGGTGGGCCAGAGTGATCTTGGAAAATGCAACATTTGGGCATGCAACATTTGGAGCACCACAAGGGTGGAGCCCTCCTCTGGGATCTCACCTTTCTTTACCCAGCACTTCCCTGCCCACCCCCTGTATCATTAAGATGCATAGAACAAATGAAGAAGATTCAACAATTAGACCCAGATATTGCCCCAAAGAATCTTCTGTTTATTAGCAATGTATCATATAAAAGCCAGGGGTGCATTTGTATACAAGGATGTTTAGTTTATTGAGTTATTTGGGGTCCTGGAATCTTTTTAAGTGCTCTACCTGGAGGAACCTTCTGCCTGAGACTTTCTAAGTTTTTCAGAGAAAGTTTAACAACAAGGCATTGACCTAACTTTATGCTATAAAGAACAGACAAACAGCAGTCAGGCAGACAACAGCAACCCATACACATTCACATGCACCAGAGACAAAACATCCCTGGGAGGAGAAAACACAGGCCCTGTGAGGAAAGATTCCCTGGTAACTCAACCAGAGTCAGATGAAAGCCAGCCCCGCCTCAGGGCTTTGCAGAGAATTAAAGGTAGGACATTTGATGATGTTTTCCAGAATAGCTTTCCAGCTTCATCCACAGACATCAGGCAAATATGTGAATGTGTATGCCTGATATGGTTTGGCTGTGTCCCCACCAAATCCCGTCTTGAACTGTAGCTCCTATGATTCACAAAGGTGGGAGAGAGCTGGTAGGAGATAATTGAATCATAGGGGTGGTTTCCCTCATGATTTATTGAGTTATTTGTGGTCCTGGAATCTTTTTAAGTGCCCTCCTGTTCTCATGGTAGTAAATAAGTCTCATGAAATCTAATGGTTTTATTAGGGGTTTCTTCTTTTTCTTGGCTCTCATTCTGTCTTGTCTGCCACCATGTAAGATGTGCCTTTCACATTCCATTATGATTGTGAGGCCTTCTCAACCACATGGAACTGTGACTCCATTAAACCTGTTTTTCTTTATAAATTACCTAGTCACTGGTATGTCTTTATCCAGCAGCTTGAGAACAGACTACTATAATGGCCTAGGGTTTAAGAAGTGAGCCTTTGAAATCAAACAAATCTGTTTCAAACTCTGTCTCTTTTACTTACGAGCTGAGTGGCTTAGGCCGAGTGACTTTGTCTCCTTGAGCTTCAATTTCCTTGTCTATAAAATTGAAACAACAATAATAATAATTAATAATCGTAAGAAGAACCACGTGAAACTTTGTGAGGGTAAGATAAGACAGGACTTAAACTTGTGGAGTAGAATCCTAGGCAGAGACGGAACAGGGGATATGTGGATAGGTTGTGAATTGCAGTGAAGCAAGTTCTGCAGTCTGCAGAGGAGGGGCAGAGGAAGAATCAAAGAGCAGTGTGGCACCTGAGGTGAAGCCCAACTGAAACAAAGGCAAAAAGGAGTGGGTGGAATGATGGCTCACTGCCTAAATTTGTAGCCATTGCTTAGTAGTAGTAAAGAAGAAACTTGAGTATATTTTTTCTCTTCACTCATCCATTCTCTTGGTTATGAAACTGGCAAAAATCCTTTAGAAACATCTAGAAAAAGTTCAGCCTGAAATTATCAAAATGTGTCTCTAAAACCAGGATGGTAATAGGAACCTTTAATTTTTTAGAAGCAAGATAGATAATGATAGCCTTTAGACTACTCAGGCTTCTCTGCGTTGGTTTGATTTTAAGAAGCTTTAGAAAACAAACTCTTGGGTAAAATTAAAGAGAGGCTTTGGTTCTTAACCTGGCTTAACAACTAAATGCTTTGAATAGGACAAATGATCATGCCTCGCTTCATGTTTGCCACGTGGAAAATGGTAATCAATAATATTATATTTGCCATCTTTGTGAAAATAATGAGTATGTAAATATGATACAAGAAGAATTTAGCATCTAGAATAAGATGGGGAGTAGAAATTCTAGATTGCATATATACATAATTGCATATATACAAAATTAATAAATGATTAATTTTACAGAGGATAGGCCTTTAACTAAAATAGAGATTGTGTTACACATTATTTTCAAAAAGAAAGCAATGATACACTATCTGATAATGTTTAAGAAGATTGGCAAAGAGAATTCAAGTGAATCTTTTCTAAAACTTCTTACTCCTGTGGCTATGGGCCAGTCCAGAAATAAAGATCTCATTATAGTAATGTTAATGGTGGCAAATGCACCATTTCACTTAGATTTTTCTAAAGCTATTAATACACTGAGTTTATTTTTATTTATTTATTTTTTTGACTCTCAAGACCATGTTTCATTGCATACCTATGATAGCATCATCTTTTGGTCCAAAGCATTAAAAGAAGAAGCATCAAATTACTCATGAATGATGCTAAATAATTTACTATAAAATATATATACACACATATACTCTATGAATATATATTACTATGAACATATATATATATGTATTCATAGTAAAATATTTAGCATCTCTATATATATGTGTGTGTGTGTGTGTGTGTGTGTGTATACACACACACACACACACACACACACACACATAATCCAGGAAAAGAGCATGAAATTTAAAATATATAACTCTTAAACAAGGTAAATGCTTCAGAATGTTTCTAGCATTGAGGAGCAAAACAGAAAGAATGAGAATCTAACTCTGGGATAGTGATTAAAGGAAGACAACACTTTTAATGTCTATAAATTACACATTTAGTATGAGTGTGGTTACAGACTTTATACTTTAAGATTATTAAGTGTATTGATCATGTCTTAAATAATCAAGAACCCTATCATTATTTTAACAAATACAGTTATTTCAAACATGGAATTTGTGGTAGACAATCTGAGCTAAATATTTTCAATTGATGGCACTCTGAAGGCCTCTCTTAATAAAATATAACTAACTAGATACTGGATATAATAAACTTTGTATTATATTTCGGTTTCTCAAGAAATAAGGAGAAATTTATATTTCCTCCCTGATCATGAAAAAAAAATAGTAAGCTGAATCCAGAGTTTGAAACAGTGAACACACACAAAAATGAAAATGTGGTACATATATACCATGGGATACTATGCAGCCATAGAAAGAATGAGATCATGTCCTTTGGAGGGACATGGATGGAGCTGACAGTCATTATCCTTAGCAAACTAACACAGGAACAGAAAACCAAATACCACATAGTCTCACTAATAAGTGGGAGCTAAATGATGAGAACACGTGGACACATAGAGGGGAGCAACACAAACTGCAGCCTGTTGGATGGTGGAGAGTGGGAGGAGGGAGAGGGTCAGGAAAAATAACCAATGAGTACTAGGCTTAATACCTGCGTGATGAAATAATCTGTACAACAAACCCCCATGACACAAGTTTACCTATGTAACTAACCTGCACGTGTACCCCCGAACTTAAAGTAATTTTTTTAAAAAAAAATTGTAAAGACCTAGTTGCTCTGAGGCAAATATTGAGACATTACTGTGATTCAGAAATTCCAATATACCCTAAGCAGGAAGAAACAAAAGAAATCTGTGCCAAGATACATTACGTTGAAACCGTAGAGCAATAAATTCAGATAAAGAAAAGTACTTAAAAGACAGGCAAAGTGGAAAGTAAAATAACCTACAAAAGATATGACAACAAATTTCTTGACAGAAATAAAAGGAGCTTGAAGACAATAGAACCATATTTTCACTTTCTTTGATCAGATTGCTATCCCACAGTCTTCTGGCCCAATACACAGCTGATATCACACTAACTAAAACTTAATGACGAGATATCCTAGTAAGAAATTTGCCAAAACTTGAGCAGGCAAATTAGATCATTGGGGGTAGTTTCTTAGCCTTTCTGAGAAAACGTGCTGTGGGAAGTCAACTGAGGTCACATGTTCTGTGTGTAGGTAACTGAGAAAATTAATGTTCGTTCCTCTTTGGGAATTCTCCTGTGAATCACCCACTTTGGCACTGCAGGCAGCTGGAATCATTGATTGTGATGTCGGGACTTCCAGATTTTCTTAAGGTAGCCTGCTGACAACATCTTTTTCAGTGGTCCCAGTGGTTGTATAAACCTTTAATTCTCTCTGATTAAAATGCATACAATGATTTTAATTTTTCTGCTCAAACCATGATTGAAACAGTGATTTTTTAGAAAACGGGGGGGGTGTTGCTTCGAAAAGAAAACTCAACTCTGCTGCCTTGTATAACAGATACTCATAAGATAAAGATTTGGAAAAATAACAAATAAAAATTTAAAGAATGTTCATAGCAGAAAAGGTGAAGTTTAGCCCAAAAGGCATTAAACTGCACACACACACACACACACAAAAAAAAAAAAAAAAACACATGATGATATTAACATTCTGTTCAAAATGAAGACCTAACACTTTTGAATATGTTTGCACCAAGTAACATAGCATCAAGATTCATAAATCAAAATTTCAGGAAACATAGGAGGAAGAATTAGAAACAGATTAGTTCCAGCAACTTTAAATTATTTCTCTTGATCAGTGATTAATAAAGTGGAAAAAATAGCAAGCATAAAAGGTTTAATAACATATTTAATCAGTCATATCTGACTGATAAAAACTTAATTTTAAACTCAGAAAATTGAAAATACATACATTTTATTCAGTGGCCATAGGACACTCACAAAATCTGATCATGTGTTAGGGCACAAAGAAAAGCCTGATAAAATCTAAAAAGTAGGAATACACAGATGCTATTCTCTGTTTACCATTAACTAAAATTAGCATTTAATTACAAAACTGAGAAATAAAAATATGAGTCCATGTGGAACTAAAAAAACAAACATAAAAACAACAACAAAACTTTTAAGCTCCCTCTCAAAGAGGGAGCACAATTTAAAATGAAAGAATTTTGGGACGTGAATGGAGTTGGAAGCCATTATCCTCGGCAAACTAACACAGGAACAGAAAACCAAACACTGCATGTTCTCACTTATAAGTGGGAGCTGAATGATGAGAACACATGAGGTGGGAAACAAAACACACTGGGGCCTGTCTGAGGGAGGTGTGCATGGAGGGAGAGCATCAGGAAGAATAGCTAAGAGATGCTGGGCTTATTACCTAGATGATGGGATGATTTGTGCAGCAAACCACCATAGCACACATTTACCTGTGTAACACACCTATACATCCTGGTACCCTTAAGCTTAAAAGTTAAACCTAAACTTAAAGGAAAAAAAAGAGTAAAGCTCTATAACATTTAAAAAAAAATGTACAAGAGAGAAAATTACCACAGCCAAAAAGTATTTTCTGAAAAGATGAATTCAACCAATAAACTAGCAAAACTGATCAAGAAATAAACAGAACAAAATTACCAATTATCAATATGAGGAATGAAAAAGAGGACATCATTACAGACCCAAAAGACATTAAAAATATGATAGGGGTTTAAAAATCTTTTTTTTTTTTTTTTTGAGACTGAATCTTTCTCTCTTGCCTTGTCTGGAGCAAAAAAATTCTGTATCCTGTTTATTGCAGCTAAAGAGATGCTCAAAGACAAATTAATAATTTTAAATGTCTGCATCAATAAAAAATGAAATAAACAAAATAATCATCTAAATAAAAATTATAGATAAAATAAACTGAAATGAAGCAAATTTTAAAAATAAATGCATAAATTAATTAGGAAAGAAACAAGGAGTAAATAAATTTGTCAATGAAAAGAATCAAACACTAAAACATTTGAAGAGATTTATTCTAAGCCAAATATGGGTGACCATGGCCCATGACATAGCTCTCAGAAGGTTCTGATGAGCAGTATGAAATGTGGGTCAAATGTCATCATGTTAATTAGAAGGCTATACAGCTGTGTCAACATATTTGTTAACTGGTCCATAATTTGCACATTTTTTTTAACCTAAAATAGTTCTAGTAGGATATATGAAAAACAATAACAATTATGTATCTAGTAGTACATGTCTTTCATAGGACACATTAATAATTAAGAACAAAAAAGTTTGGACTACAAATAAATAATGCATATCAATCATTTCTGTGTGTGTGTGTGTGTGTGTGTGTGTGTGTGTGTGCGTGTGTGTGTGTGTGTAGATATAAGGCAAATCCTAACTAGAGAATGCTTGAATAACAGACAAAATAGACTTTAAGACAGAAAAATACAATACAATTAGGATGCCATTAGGGATGGAGAGAATCATTATTGCATAAAGATAAAAATGTTCACCTCATCAAAATACAAATATTCTAAACTTATACCAAATGAATTATCCTCAGCATATATAAAAAGAGATTTGAAAAAATTCAGCAACATGGTGGAAGATTTAAGGATTTAAATAATTTAAACAAAACCATTAATAAACCTGATTATTATGGGTAGCCCATAAATAACTTTTCAACTCTAACTACCCTCCCACCTCTTCCCCTTTTGGAGTTCCTGGTATGGATGATGTCCATCTTTATGTCCAAATGTACCCATTGTTTAGCTTCCACTTATAAGTGAAAACATGTAATAATTGATCTTTTAATTTTTTTAATTGTGCTTTTTTATTTGTTTTGGTGTTTTTTCTTTTAATTTTGAATGCAATGGCAAATTATTTCAAGTAAATAAGAACAGCAGAATTTCTATTAAGTACCTATAAAAATATAACTTGTGTTATAATTTTACATATTATAACAGAAATGACTGAACAATGATCAATGCAGTTTAGGCAATAAGAAACATCTAAATAACTTTATTTTAGTAACATTTAAATTTATTTTAGAAAGTACGCAAATAGTGAAAGTCAAGGTAATTCATGGAGTACCTTGCAAGATGTTAAAGATGAAATGTAACTCTGTTTACAGATAAGGGAAATTAAAGCTGAGAGGAGGTGTCTTATCCAGTCTTCCACAGCTAGCCGATGTCAAAGTCAGGATTCTAATCAAGATCTCTTGACAACAGTAGTCACGGACTCAGACAGACATGGGTTCAGGTATTGTTTCCGTAAGTCACCTAGCTGAGCCTCAGTTTTCACATCTGAAAAAGGAGGTGGGGAGGAGGTTAATCATACTTATTGCCAAGGTTTTACAATTCGTAAAATTTTATGAAATATTACAGGTGAGTAAAGAATGCTCATTTCTTTAACCAGATAATAAACTTTCCATGAAACAACACTGCCTTTGAGAAACTTGTTTCCATAATTGAAAAATAAAATGATACCATGCTCATCTGTTTTTAAAGGGATTTGTGTACAAGTTATGTTTTTACACAAATGTTTCTTCACAGGTATGCTATATAATTTGAAATATCTATTTGTGGTTGAAAATAAGACACTAAAATATTCTAGGACAGAGATTTATACAGCATTAGTCATAATTATCGCTGACACTTGTTGACATTAAGAAGTTTTTTTTTTCTCAGCTGTCTCCATCTATAATATTTTGCTTGAATCAACACCTTTATGCATGAGGTCAGCCAAGAGCATTGAGCACACATGGCAGGTAATGTTTTTAAGGGGGTTCAGTCTGCCAGCAGCTAGTTCCACAGTTTATTTTCCCAAACTCAAAAGTTTTAGTTAGGGGAGCTCTTCCAGAGACGTGCAGTCTCCATAAGACTCTCTCAGAGTTGTAACTGAAGGATAATTTTTTTCTCATTCTGGGAAATATCAGTAGAAACCACAAATTGGCAGGCAAGATCTCATCACATTCTTAGGTCAACCCTATAAAAATGTTTGTGCCACTAACGCCTTTCCTCTGAACTTTCAGTCTGCGTCTAGATCATTCATGGAATTACTGAAAAATATATAAGCCTTGGATTTACCCTGACCAACTGACTCCATATTCCAGGAGGAAGTCTCAGGCCTTCATGTTTTGAAAGTTCAACTTAGACTCCGGTAGGTATCAGCGATTAGGAACTAAGCTATAGGTTTACTTTTTTCTGAATCACAGCACTGATAGTGTCATTTCCCTGCTCAAAATCCTTCAATGACTCCCTTTTGCTTCAGGAATAAAGTACTAACTGTTGAGGTTGTCATTCGCCTTCCACAGATCATCTGCAATCTCTGTTTCCCTGTTCCATATCCCACAGTCTTGTGATATAAACCCAAGGCTACAAAGTGAACATGCTCTCATCTTCTCAAATACCTGTCTGTCGATCAGCAGCGTCAGCATCACCTGGGAGCTTGTTAAAATGACAGATTGTGCTGCCACTGTCACCTTTCCTCAGTTCAGAGGTTTAGAAATCTGCCTTTTTTTTTTTTTTCCCTCCCAGACGAAGTTTCGCTCTTGTTGCCCAAGCTGGAGTGCGGTGGCGCCATCTCGGCTCACTGCCACCTCCGCCTCCTGGGTTCAAGTGATTCTCCTGCCTCAGCCTCCCGAGTAGCTGGGACCACAGGCGTGGGCCACCACGCCCGGCTAATTTTTGTATTTTTAGTAGAGACAGGGTTTCACCATGTTGGCCAGAATGGTCTGATCTCCTGACCTTGTCATCCACCTGCCTCGGTCTCCCAAAGTGCTGGGATTACAGGCATCAGCCATCACACCTGGCCAGAAATCTGCCTTTTTAAGAAGCAAACTGCGGTAAGTCTCAAGAAGGTCTCTTGTTCCTCCTTAGGCTGATTTTGGCCCTACCTTTTCCTCACCCGGTGTGTCCTGCCCGCCTGTCAGACTCAGAACAGCCCTGAAGGCTCATCTCAGAGTCATCTCTTTCCCTCAACTACTTAACGACTATTAACTATTTATCAATTATTTTAGTAGCTTATCAACTAAATAAACTTCTTTTACACAAGACCCCCCCCCTCCCCCATATTCAGCATCTGTGGTCTTGTATTGTGTCTTTCCTGTTGTCTCTGCTAATACATCGCTGAGGACAGAATTTGTCTCCCCTGTGCCTCCATCGTGCCTAATGCAGTGACTTCTTTGAGGTATGCAGTCAGTACGTATCTTTGGGATTGAAATTAACACCAAAATGGGGCGGAGCTCGATGGGGTGCAGTGGGGTGTGGTGGGGTGCGGTGGGGAGCTCGATGGAATGGGGTGGGGTGGGGAAGGGGCACCAAGAGCGTCAGACTCTCAAGGGGTGGGGAGGGGCTGGGAACCTGGCAGGGCTAGGACTTCTCCCAAAAGCTTTAAATTGATAATCCAGGAAACTAGGAAACATACGCAGAATATAACTGTAGAGAAAATAACTTTAACTATGTACAGAGTCTGCATAAAAACAGAGACTAAACCTTCATAATTGTTTTCTCTGGGGCTATGGGTGCTTTTATCTTTCTAGCTATCACTTAATATAGACATATATATGTGTATATATATGCATATGTATATATATGTTAAATTTACCCCGTTTTTTTCAATAAACAACTTATTTTTACCATCATAGAAACAGTGTTTTTTTGAAAATTAATTTGTTGTATATATTTGAATTTTCCCCCAGCGTTACTCTTTTAGTTAGAGAAGGATTCCTATGTGTGCATTATGTCAGTTCATCTTAACATTCAGTCAGTGAACACTTACTAAGCCATTTCAGTTGCCAGAAACTTTGTGAGAGCCCGAGAATAGCAGGATGGAAAACACATGGTCCCTGTTCTCACGGAACTGACAGGCTGCTGGAAGAGCAGACACATGTATAGAGCCGTTCAACACAGTGTGATAAAGTAATGACAGAAAGGCACACAGGATGAAGAATCCCCTGGCTCTGTCACCGACCTCTGACCCCACTGGTGGAAGCCTGTTAGATGCAGAGACCTCAGTGGTTGAAAGGATTGCCTTTCAAGCTGTATGGGAGAAAAAAACATAGTTTTCTCTACCCATGCTAGGTTCATTGCCGAGGCCTCTACTGCAAAAATCAAATTAGCAAAAGAAAAGCATACAAATTTATCTAATACATGCTTCACAGGACACTAGAGTCTTCATTAAAAAAAAAAAAAGATTCAAGGAAATGGGTAAACTTGGCTATTTTTATGCTAGGTTTAATGAAGAGTAGACGATCAAAGAGAAAGATGATAGGCAAGAGAGTGAGATCCGATGGTGAGAAACTTGGGGAAAACTCATCAAGGCCTATTCAGATTCCTCTGTGTTCCTTCCTCAGAGATGAGGATGTTCCCTTCTTCTGGGAATAGGAAGGGTGTCTCTCACATGGAAAGTCTTATGACCTGCTTCAGAGAAAGGTCTGAAAATCCCTCTGGATTCTATAAACTGATTCAGGGAAGAAGGGCAAGCGAAGGTCAGAGGGACCTTCCTCCTTCTGCAGTTTTTTCAATTTCTTCAGCTTCAAATATTATGGGGTAGCATGTCCTGAACCCCATCACAGCCCTGGAAATATGGAGATAGGAATTCCTGATAAAGGAAACAGCAGAAAGGAGAAGTCAGAAAGCAGCATTTGAGCTCTGGGAATGCTTCTATTCAACAGGGTTTGGAGCAGGAGCAGCGAGCAATGAGGTGGAAGCAAACAGGTGTCAGCTACGGAGACCCTCGTCAGTAACGGCATGAGGGTTGAACACAATGTCCTTTTGCTGTTTATGGTGGCCTGATATTTAAAACAGAATATTTACACCACAAAGCTCCTGTACAAAGTTGTGCTCTGTAGGGAGTAATTGAGAGGGAAACTCTTAAGTTGCTTCTGAACCTGGTTCCTCATCAGAATCACATGTGAGTTCTTGAAAAATTACACATTTCCCGCCCCATCCCAGATAGGGTTTTAAAATGTTACTCAGGTAATACTAATAAGTCCTGTTTGGGAAGTACTATTTCAGAGTCTCTGTTCTCAACCCTTTCTGCCATTAGAATTGGCAGGAGAACTTTGAAACCTATAGATGTCCAGGGAGGCCCCATTTTCAGTGGTTCCAGTTCATTCATCTGAGATCGTGTCCAGATATCTGCCTTATAAAAGTTTTCAGGTGATATTAGTGTCCAGTCATGCCTAAGGACTACTAATGAGTCCAGACTTTACTGTTGCACCAAATTAGATCCATTACAGAAGGAGGAGCCAAATAGGAAGAAGGGAGAGGAGGAGAGAAGGGTGTACAGGAAGCCGACAGGTGGGTGTGCAGGATGCATGCTGGTTAAGAACACCAGCTTGGGGATCAGACACACTGGGTCTGAACTCTGCTGGTTATGATGCCTTGATCAGGTTACTTAACCTTCACAAGCCGCAATTTCCTCATCTGTAAATGAGGTTGATGATATGACTGTGGCATTAAAATGTAATATTCTTAGCACCATGCAGGTTAAATGTTATTTATTAATATTAAGAAAGTATTGAAGCAGGAGGGCGTATTACATGTTGCCAAAAGGTTAAATGAGATTAGGTTTAAGTTTTCCAAATAAATGAACAACATGAAAATCACATTTAGTAAGAGCAGGGGAGGTACAGTGATAGGGATGAAATCCAGAATTGATTCCATATACATTTAGAGATTCAGAAAACTACACACTTGGAGTATATAACTTCACTGTCTGGTAAAAACACCTCGTAAAAGTTGGATATTAGGTCCTCATTTTTATTAAGAACTAATAAATAAAATGACTATGTGAAGACCATTTTGACATTGTGCCCTTCATTTTCAAAAAGAACTAGTATTTAAAAATGGTTATACGTGTAAGACCTTTGCACTTTTTGTGAAGCTGGTATTGAGGGCATCACTACTAGGTTATATAATGCCGCTCAATTCTATTTTTCCTTAGAGATTGGAGTCAGGTTTTTCTCCCTGTGGAACAGCACACCACACTCGGAGCAGCTGTGCAGGCCAATGGCAGTATTAGATTTGACCTCAACTCTTTATCAAGGTCACTAAGCCTGATCCTGGTCTTGCCTCTTCCTTGTAGCAGATCTTCAATTTAGGTTCCACTCCTCTTCTGTATTTCTTTCCTCAGACTTAGCGTTTGCATTTTCTTTCAGCTTCCCAGGGCACTGAGGTAAAGCATAGGCTTCAGTTTCAATTTGCTCCCTGCCCAAGTCTGGGCAGCTGAGATCCCCAACACCCTCTGCTGCCTCCCAGACTGCAGTTATGATCATGCCAAGAAACGTACCTAGAAGGTGCCATTTCCCAAAGCACAAAACATGACAATAGTCCAAATGACTAATAGGGCATGATTTAAAAAAACAAATAAAAACAAAAAGGAAAAACATTAGTTTTGACACACTAAAAAAGACATTTAAAATGATAAATATTTTGATGTCTACAAAATATGAATATGAAGCAGTATTACACGAAAAATGGCTTAATTTAACATCCACACAGTGATTTTTCATATGTACAATGGAGTTTACATACATTGACAAAATAGGAAGATAATTAAGAAAGACATAAAAAGTTACAGTTAAATATTTGTCAGACTGTCTTACTCTGCAAAAATGCCTTAACTGAAAAGAGATCAAGCTGGAAACTACTTGACCTGCATATGTTAAATCAACCTTCCTAAGACCACTTTACTAATGGAAGCAATTTGCCCATCAAATCTTTCACCGAAAGATCAATTACATTTTAGGGTATGCAATGAATTAGCATTGGCTTCATGTCTTAAATCACTTTCGCACTTCTAAATAAAAGGCATTTTTGACTTCTGCTATTTGTTAATCAGAACTGTAAAAATCAAATCTCAGCAGATTAAAAGTAAATTTTCATTTGGGAATTCAAAGAGAAGTCCTCAATCTCAATGAAATACAGAGTTGGCTGCCTACAAAATTAAGCACTGGACTTGGAAAATACATTTTAAATAAATTATAAACCACTCTGCATTTGTGATGTATGTTTATACTAAATAAACGAGTAAATGCATGGATCCTAATTGTCATTTTCCATTTAACTAAAAATAAACACACTACTTGCCTTGAAAATTTAACAAAAAATTCAACGAAATTATATTTGCTATACATTTGTATATGATCAAAGCTTAAGATTCGACCTTAATACTTCATCTCACTGGTGGGCATGACTATCACTATGTGCATGACTGCTTATACCCTGCAAATGAGGTCTTACTCCAGGCTTAGCACCCTATTACCATTCCAGCGCATGCACACTGTCTTCTGAGCCTACCATACACCTTTACCCAGTGACCTAGTTTGTGCCCTTTGAACTGAATGTAGCTCTGGGGCTGTTTCCTCTGCTCTCTACCTTTGATTTCAACTCCAGCATCAGAAGGAAAAGCCCCCATGCTTGCTGAGTTGGGAAATTTTATATTTACTCCCCAACTGGGTGAGCAAAGGGGCTTTACACTGTTACACACACATACACACACACACACACGCAGGCAAAGTATTAGCAAAAATATCCTAAGCATAACAAGTTCTCGAAATACAACTTCCTTCCCAATATTTACCCACCTCCCCTCCTCCTTTACACTTGACTTCTCCCTCTTTCCTTTTTTAAGATCTTACTCTATCAATTAGGAATTCTCTTCTATCTTCCGTATTTTCTTCTTAACCACCTTTAATTTCTTACCACTACTTTATCGCTGTCAATAGCACCACCTACACAACTCAAATTGTAATGTCATCTTTACTTTCTCCCACTAATGGCTTCGTTGCCGAGACAATGTTGCTTCGATAACACTATGGAATGAAAACTCCCTCTTTCCATTAACAGCCTGGAACTTCTGAAGGAACTTTAAATTCAATTTTCTCAAAATAATTAATTTTCTCTTCAAATTAAAATTTCTAGACTATCCTTGCAGTTTATAGTTTTGCCTTAATCATCTATGATTAAAAAACAACTTAGGAATCAGATTTGACTTCTCAATTACACTACTAGAAACCAGTTGCCCCTAGAGTTGAAATCTAAAATGTCATTTATTCTTTAGCTTTCTTTTCCATTCCCACCTTATAGTTGTTAAAAAAGAAAAAGACTTTAGACAAATTTAACAAAACAGATATTAGTTGAGCAAAGAACAATGCGTGAATCAGGCAGCGCTCTCAACCAGAAGAGGTTCAGATAACTCCCTTCTGCAACATGGGCAAGTTGCATTTATAGATAGAAAATGAAAGTGAGGTACAGAAACAGCTTGATTGGTTACGACTTCACCTTTGCCTTACCTCAATATGGTCTGATCAGATGGCAGCCTGTGATTGACTAAAGCCTGACTGCTGTGATTGGCTGAGACTCAGCTATTTGTTACAAAAGTAGACTCCCAGCTTTTAGTTAGCATAAGTTAGGTTGTAGTTTTTCACATAGGGACTCAAAGTACAGAGGCATCCTCAGGCTAAATTTAGTTTAGCTTAGCACACTTGTCATCATTCTGCCAGCACCACACTTGATAATCCTGGTGAGATCACAGCTGGCCGTAGACAATGACTGCCATAGAGAGCAGACACCACACTTCCCCATTCTGCTTCCTTCCCAGGTGTAGAGCCAGACCTTGCCTTTGTTCCTCGCTGTGCAGCTGAAATAAGGCAGTGGTTTTTAGTGAGGCTTCAATGACAGATCAGAATAATGGAAACAGTGTCTTTTCATCCACTAGACACTGGGAATAGCTGCTTTCAGGTCCACCAGACATCTTTGAGATGTGAAAAATGTAAAAAATAGATGTCTTGGCTCTTATCACTACAGCAAGACAATTTCATGGTATTTCCCAAAGTTTGGACTATTGTGATAAAAAATTAACAACAACCTTATAAACTGTGTAGAGAAAAAAACCCCACAACTTTCCAATACTGTGTAAAACCATGTAATTTCTAATTTATTTAGGCAGAGAAATGGGGATCCTCTCTTCACATTTACAGAGCAATACTCTAAAAGGCAGAGTGCTATGTCAACCCTTTGGGAAAGTTGGGAGCTGACCTACCTTTAAAGAGTTTTTAGATTTTGCTCTTTTGGCGCTGCTGAAAAGGCTTGAGGCATTTTCAAAGAGGGAGAAAATGCACTGACATCATGATCGCATCAATTAAAAAATATTTTGTCAAAGGAAAGCCTTTAAGCGGTTCTCTTCCACTGATGCTCTTAACTGATTAAAAGGTTACATTAAACTTCATTAATTTTGTGCCCTTAGGCCTAAGAGAAGCACCCAAAAATTTAGTTCTGTCAATATTCCTTCTGAGGCTCTTGTGCCCAGTTTATTGGGGGATAAGAAAGACTCAAGATATTTTAGCACTGGAACAATCCAGAAAGTTGGACTAATCTCTCCTGGAGTTGCCAGAAGCTTCCACACATTACTTAATAAAAACTGCCTTAAAATGTGACCAATATGAACACCCTGAGGCGGTTTTTTCTTTTTTGACAAGTCCCAGAAGCTTCTATCATGATCGAGATTTAGCACAAACACAAGAGGTCAGATGTCTACTGTAGGAGTTTCTCAGCAGAGCAGGCCATTTGAGCCATTTCTAAGGAGAAAAATAACAAGAACAGGAAAGGCCTAAGGGCAAATACTACTTGTCAAGCTTTATTATCACCATGGGAAGGAGTCACATTTTTAGAAGTTTCCTCTTTAATTGAAACCGTTGTCTTTCAACTGAAGACAAGACATTTCAAGCTATGATAGTTATGTCAATGAAACAGCCTTTTGCCTTAGAATGTCTTCCAATTTTTATGAAGTACATTTATGACACGGTTTGATTTAGATACCGGGAATGGGAAAATTAGTATTTTAATACAGCTACATACATGGCAGCCCACTACCAACATTTTTCTTTTCTCCCCTTAAAAAGTTTCATTATTTCATAGTGTTTTATACATGCATTGTAGAAAACAACAGAGTATAGAATTAAGCAAAAAGAAAATATCACTGTGAAAACACTACCTTGTTATTCTGGCCTAATATTTTAGTGTATGGTATTCTGCTGTGTAATATTTTAGTATAAAAGTTTCTAATTTTTGTCTATGCAAATATGTGCACATAAATTTGAATTAAATATCTTAAAATAGTACTATATTATCTATGTATTTACATATCTATATCTATATAAGCATTTTTTCAGTAATATATTGTAACCACCTCTTCATGTCAAAAATGTAATCTGACATTTTCATGTCAGATACACAATATTTCAAGTTCTCTATTGCTTAATATTTTATTTAGATATCCTATATTCATATAGGCGGCTGGCTTATACTTTGTTAACAAATGACTACTTAATTCTAGTAGTTTTACACAACAAACTTTATTTCTTGTCCTGCTACACGTCCACTGTGGGTTGGCCAGGGGCTGAGAGTGCTCCGTGTCAACTGCACTCCATGATGCGGGCTGACACAGCAGCCACCAACAGGCTTCTGCTTGCCATGAGAGAGGCAAAGAGAGCTTTGCAGGCTAATGCATGGGCAATGCATGTTCTGCTCCTCACAACTGACTGACCGGGTCTTGTCACATGGGCTCAGCCAGACACAAGAAGGCAATGAGTACAATTCTACCACGTTTTCAAAACCGAGATTGAATTTCATTAAATCATTGAAAAATAGATTACAGATGACTAAGGAACCACAGAAGAGTTGCAGCTTTTATAAGAGGTACATTAAAAATGAGAAAACTCAAGTTCAGGAATGCTTTGAGCCTGGTCCAAAGACAATCAGCTCCTCAGTGTGCAAAAGAATATAAAATCTCAAGACCCCAAACTTGCTATGCCAAAGGGAGAGTTAAGCCTGGGAACTGAGTGATTCAACACTTCCAATCTTCTTTCTCTAAACGTACAGCTGTAACTTCACAATTCTGTGTCACAGCAGTATACATAAGCCAATTTTCCACAATGTCAAATGACCTCATACCTATCCATGTGGACAGCCTCACAAATTGCTCGCAAGGCAATTCCTTGCTGGCCCTTGGATCTTTCAGGATACATAGCCTCCTATAAAACAAGCACATGCCAGTTGTAACCTTGGGTCTGCAGCCTAAGTTAAATTCCTAAAACTGAGTTGTGTTAGACTCACACTGACACTGTCCATTAAGAGCTTCTGTTTCCAGGTACCAAACAATGACAAGATGAGACCAATCACTCTTCCGCCTATCCTGAGACAGCTGCATAATTGACTCTTTCCTCTGCTCTCTCTTTTCAATGTTTACCTTGTCTCATGTAAAATGTAGATTTGCTGATCAAGAATTAGAGCTTCACAAGATTGTAAGCATTTGCCTCACTGCCTACCCCCATTGTCCCTTCCTAACCACTGGCATGCTCTCTCCCCTTAAATACTGAGTTCATAAAACCCTCTTTGGAAAACACAGGTCACAGGTGCTTCTGTGGCTTGTGTTTTTCCTGAGCACATTCTCACACATTGACTCAACAAACTTCTACTGATTGAGACACTTGCCTCAGTCATTCATTTTTTGGTTAAACAAGTAGTTGTGTCAAAATTCACATGCGTAATGTGGCTGGGGATGAGAGCTGTAAATTCAGTCATATGCTATCTGGGGAAGAAAAATGAGATCAAGCCCCATCTACATTTCCTTTTAAAATTCTTTTTCCCATACTTAAATTCTCTCATTGCTCCAATTCTTTTGGAAACTATTATCACCCGAGAAAATTACTTAATTTATAAATCATAGCCTGAGCCTTGTTTCATGAGTACTAAATGAGCCTTGAACCTCTGGGTATATAATCTCCAACTTTTTGATTACATTTAATCACAGCAATAAAAATACTCTTTCTTTAGGGTTTTAAATTTAGCATATCTTCCTTCCTCTTAAATTTTTTTCAGAGGCAGATTAATTTTTAAAATTAATAACATCTATAAAAATGCCTCAAGTAGAGCTGTCTTAGCTGAAAAATGTTTATTTAAATAAACTTCTAACTTCAGGTATTGATCTGTATTTATATACATGCATATGTGTTATATACATATTATTCATATATTCTAAGCATGTCAAAGTTCCATTATTTTTGTTGCATTAAGACTTTCAGTTCTATCTTCTGTCCTCAGTAAATTTATTGTTTCTTTTGTTGTTCTATGAAATGTTTTTACTTTTACTTTTAACTTTTTTTTTTTTTTTTTTTTTTTTTTTTTTTTTTTTTTTTTTTTTTTTTTTTTTTTTTTTTTTTTTTTTTTTTTTTTTTTTTTTTTTTTTTTTTTTTT
>PVKV010007103.1:66819-99049 GCA_004027835.1 Alouatta palliata | reverse complement strand
AGCAATTCTCCTGCCTCAGTCTCCCGAGTAGCTGGGACTACAGGCACGTGCCACCATGCCCAGCTAATTTTTGTATTTTTAGTAGAGACGGGGTTTCACCATGTTGACCAGGATGGTCTCGATCTCTTGACCTCGTGATCCACCCGCCTCGGCCTCCCAAAGTGCTGGGATTACAGGCGTGAGCCACCGCGCCCGGCCAGGCTTATGGTTTTTAATAGTAAATTAAATCTTTGCACTTATTTGGCACAAGGAAACCTTTATAAAAGTTCATATGCCACACAGCAGGCTGCTGCTTATTCTTTTTTGTTGTTTTTTGTTTGCAAGGCTTACACAGTACACATTTTTGTCAAAGAAAACTGAATATTTTTAACACCGTCACACAACAATAGTTGCTTTTCATGCCTCTTAAAGAAAAACATTCTATTTGGAAGTCAGATCTTTTTTGTTGTGTTTTTAAAATTTGTTTTTGTTTGTTTTGCTTTGAATCACACCAACAGAACAAAAAGCCGAAGATTTACTTATTTCAAAGGAGTCATTTCTGTTAAGATGACACATAACACAGCATCAGCAAGGAGTATTACTGGAAGATAACATAGACCCCCCATGAGGAGTGGATCATAGCACACAAATCAGCAGCAAGTCAGATCTGGAAATGCACATAGCAACAAAATAACTTAGAGGCTGAAAACAACACAGAGTTAGGCTTTTGTGATGCATTCCAATAATAATTAGCATAAAGATGTGGCTTTGGCAAATTAATCTCTCTGGCCCTCAGTTATTAAATGTGAACTATGGTAACACCTATTGAATAAGGTTGCCATAAGGATTAAAACGAGAAGAACATTGCCTCCTTCAGAGCACGCATCTAATACACATTCATCATAACTATTTTCTCGCCTCCTTTTACCTTCTTCCTAAGGTTCAGAATATATCAGGAACAAACACAGAAGGTTGTTAAAGCCCAATTGAGTGAAAGTCCAGTTCCATTTGCTTTTATAAATGTACTCTAAATAGTCATGCATTTGATAAGAGCTTAAAAAAACCCACAGACATGGAGTTAGTGTCAACTCTTGTGTCCATTAAATGCACAGTCTGTCGTTTAATTTTTTATATCTATAAATTTTCTAAGGCTATTCTCTAATTATTTTTTATCTTTAAGGACATTTTGCTACTTTGCTGAATATTTACTGGGAAATAAATTTTGGAGGACAAACATTTTCTCGTGGTTTTTCTCTGAGTAATTCATTTACCTGAACTCCGTTTAGATGTGATCACTGCTAACCACATCATGCTGATTCTGACAGTGCTCTGAAGTTGAGCCGGTGGTGGTCTTTCTCAAGCCCCTTTCTCCTTCAGGGTGGGGAAACTGTCAGTAAGCCCATGGAAGAACCCTAAATTCTTAATGAGACATTGTTTCAGACAGACCTGGGCATGGCATGGCATGGGTGAGTCAGAACTTCTCATCCTGTGGCTTGTGATTGCAAGGCAATGGGAATGACTGGTAGTGTGGTAGGCTAATTAGCAGGAAGGAGGTGGCTGAAGGGAGACCTGCAGACTTGACGGTTGAGCAATCCCAAAATTAGACTGTCCCTAGTGCTCACTGCAGGGACTCGATTTTCCCTTCGGATTTGCAAGATGAAGATGCTTGTGAGAGATTAATAAGCATTAATGATGTATTAACTAATAATTCCCACCTTCCTCCCTCTACCCCCCTCCAAGAGTTTTCCTTTGGACAAATTGTTGACATGGAATACTAGCTAAATCAAAGGGATTAAAAAAAGATCTGAAAGTCAACACATAGCAGCAAAGCAAACGGCAAATACGTAGCTTAAACATGGAGCTGTGCTGTTGGAAGCCAGTGTCTTGGTTTTCTGTCTTGGATTCTCCTGGGAGCCTAAGGCAGAGAGTGGGCAAGACCGCAATGCTGAAGTCTGAGACGGCTTTCTGGGTGAGGTATCAGGACAGCCCTGTGCAATGGTGCACTGTGGCCTCCCCAGGCCTTCTCCTCAGGTGGAAATCCATACAGTACTTGATGGCTGTTGGGTCAAGGCACTGTCGTGTACGGCCGGAGGCAGTGGGTCACTGGCAGTGGAGTTCCATGGCATCAGTACATCACAGCTGACTCCAGAGCAGGCTCCTGAGGTGACATTGAACATACTCTCATCAGCCACTTGGGAAGAGTGAGAAGAAGCAATGAAAAATAATGTTTACTGCTTTTTATACCAAAAGCTATTCATGCTTATTGACCAGTTACATACTTCACAACATTTAAAAACTGATGTAACTTTTTTTTTTTTTGAGATGGAGTTTCGTTCTTGTTACCTAGGCTGGAGTACAACAGCGCGATCTCGGCTCACCACAACCTCCGCCTCCTGGGTTCAAGCACTTCTCCTCCCTCAGCCTCCCGAGTAGCTGGGACTACAGGCGTGCGCCACCATGCCCAGCTAATTATTTTTTGTATTTTTCGTAGAGACGGGGTTTCACCATGTTGACCAGGATGGTCTCGATCTCTTCACCTCATGATCCACCCGCCTCGGCCTCCCAAAGTGCTGGGATTATAGGCGTGAGCCACTGCACCCGGCCCCCAACTGATGTAATTTTTAAATGCATACTTCTTAATCCACCTGAAACTAATTTTGGTATTTGGAATAAGGTAATTATCAAATGTGCCTTCTTTCCCACTACCATCCCAATGTCCAGTATCCCAAGCACAGTGTTCGTGTCTCTTTAATAATCATATCCTCTTTACTAGCTTCTAAATCTTTTACAAAGATAATACAACACATTCTCATATGTGCCTATATCTATTTCTGGGCTATTTTATTTCATTAATGGTCAGTTATAGTTCAGCTTTTGTTTTAAAATCTGGGAGGAAAATCCCTAATTTTGCAAAATGCTTTTGTCTATTCTTTCTATTATTATATGAACTTTAATTCAAGGAAAATTTCACCAAGTTTTTTAATGAGAATTAGATTAAGCTACAAATTAATTTGGAAAGAAATGACTTTTCTTATTGAACTGCTGATGTGATTTATTAAAATCCATTTATGCCTAGTGTTCCATTATTGGAACACTAAGCATGTGGAGTTATTTATGTCCTACTGCTCAAGGTCATCATCAAAGTCTGATATTTTACTCATGCAAAAATTCAAAAACCTGCCACCTCCAGCACAAATGGGTTAATTGATATTTAAGTTATCCTTGGATTCCCACAAAATCTACCTGTTATTTATTTATTCATTCATTCTTAGAGACAGGGTCTCATTCTATTGCTCAGGTTGGGGTACAGTGGTGCGATCTTAGCTCACTGCAATCTCAAACTCCTCAGCTCAAGGGATCCTCCCCTTACCTCTCCAGTAGCTGGGACTGCAGGCACATGCCACCGTACTGGCTAATTTTTTATTTTTTGTAAAGACAAGTCTCACTATGTTGCCCAGGCTGGTCTTGAACTCGTGGCCTCGAGTGATTCACCCACTTGGTCTCCCAAAGTGCTGAAATTATAGGTGTGAGCCACCTTGCTTAGCCTACTGTAATTTATTATTGAATTCACTGCTCTTTAATTGGCTAATATTTTATTTCATATTCTTCATCTCTGAAGAAGTACAACTGGCGTAACAATTTTTGTGTGTCTGTGCATGCCTGTGTGTGATGGGCACAGAACATGTATATATACTTACCAGCCATGGATTTGGCTTTCATGATTGGGGTTATGACAGCTTCACAATGTGAATCTTTTCGTTTTAAATTTTTTGATGACCTCGAATATTTTACATAGTATGGGAATTAATTGTTCTTTAAAAATTTATCAGCAAAATCATTTGGCCACAGAATCTTTTTGAAAGTTTTAATACATTTTAAGTTCTTTTTATTTCTTAAGTTTTTCTTATTTTTCTTATTTGATTCCGATTTGACTAGTATTGATTCTAAATTTATGAGAATGGTTTTACATCACATTGTATATTTTTATAAAAAATTAACATCTTTTTATATAATCTTTTGTTTTATTTTCAATTTTTTTCTTCATGTGACTTACAAAACATTTATATTTTTTTCAAATAATCAACTCCTAGATGTAGATCTAGAGAGATCATTTCTGTAGTTTCTGGTCTTCATTAAACGTTTTTTGTGTTTATTTTTGATGTCTGCAATTCAATGTCTAGTTAATTTGTTTTCTTTTTTTTATAAGGAATAAAATATTTAATACTATAAATTTGATGCAGTGTAGTTATGTAATGTTTTCATTTTGTAACATTTGCCCTGTGGATTTTTCTCTCCAATTCAGTAGTTAATTTGAAGTGTGTGTGTACCTGTGTGTGTGTGAGTATGCATGTGTATGTGTATGGACAGTTGTATATGTGAGTACAAGTGGTTTTCAACTTCTTTTTTTTTTTTTTAATTTTTTTATTCTTTTTAAAAATGGGGTTTCACCATGATGGCCAGGCTGGTCTTGAACTCCTGACCTCAGGTGATCCACCCACCTCGGCCTCCCAAAGTGATAGGATTACAGGCATGAGCCACCATGTGCCGCTGTGGTTTTCAACTTCTAAGTAGGGTTTCTGTTTTTAACTTTTGTTTAATTTTCTACATTGGCCCTGTCCAACATGGTAGCCACTAGCCACATGTGGCTATTTACATTCAGATTAACTAAAATTAACTAAAATTTAAAAATCAGTTCCCCCAATGCAGTGGCCACATTTCAAGTGCTCAGTAGCCACATATGGCTAGTGGCCACTGTAATGGTCACTGCAGATACGGACTACTGCCCTCATTACACAGTCACATTAGACAGCACTGCTCGAGATGATACTCAGCACTGTGATCACAGACGCCTTACTTTTTGGAATTTATTGAGGTATTCTTTGTGATTTGTATAAAATCAATTTTTATAAATGGTCCATTGATGCCTGGAAAGAGAGTGAATGATCTATAAAGTTATAAAAACATCTTAACAGTTACCCTATTCAGTTCTCTAATTTGTACGTATTTATGGGGTACTTGGGCTGCCAAAGGCTGATCAGGGAGTTTTCAAGTCACCAACCATTACACCATAAATTGTGTTGCTCTATTACCTGCCAAATCAAGAAAGGCTTATGACTTAACTAGCTTATTTTATCAAAATTAAAATATCTTGCCTCCTTATTTTCTCTCAGTGCTTTTTATCTAGAATTCTCCTCTCTTTGAAAGTAATTATTTCTGTCCTATTTTGCTTTTATTTGTTTAGTAAATATTGTTGCTGGGGTGCGGTGGCTCAAGCCTATAATCCCAGGACTTTGGGAGTCTGAGGCAGGGAGATCACAGGGTCAGGAGATTGAGACCATCCTGGCTAACATGGTGAAACTTTGTCTCTACTACAAATACAAAAAATTAGCTGGGTGTGGTAGCACGCGCCTGTAGTCCCAGCTACTTGGGAGGCTGAGGCAGGAGAATCACTTGAACCCAGGAGGTGGAGGTTGCAGTGAGCTGAGATTGTACCAGTGCACTCCAGCCTGGGTGACAGAGCGAGACTCCGTCTCAAAAAAAAAAAAGAAAAAGGAAAAAAAAACCATTGTCTATTCTTTTGTTTTTAACCTCTCTGTGTTACTTTAAGGTAATTTATTTTTATTAAAGAAACTTACTGAGGTGAAAGCCACACAAAATAAACCATTCTAAAGTGAACAATTTGGTGGCATTTAGTATGCTCACAAGGTTGTACAACTACCACCTCTATCTAGTTTCAATAAATTTCTGTCACTCTGAAGTAAAACCCCTTACTCATTAAGGAGTTTCTTCCCATTCCCTTTTCCCACAACCTCTGGCAGCCACCAATCTATGTTCTGTCTCTATGAAAGACAATTTATTTTTAACTTTCTTATTTATAACCAATTCCTTCCCTGACCCTAGTGGTCTGCCCTTTTAGTGTGATAATGCATCTTTTTCCGCTCTGTGAACTGATGGTCAGAAGCAAGGGAATTAGACTTTGCAAGGTCAGGGTTAATGGCTGACCAATGAAGAGAAGGCAGTGAGGAGAGCTATTGCCACATAATGCCTGAGACTAACCTATAATTCAAAAGGATGTGTCCACCGTTATGCCATTACCTGGTGCTTCTGTGCTCATGAGACAGGGACAATGGCGGAAGAAAAGGAAGTGAGGAACGGGTGAAGGATAAAAGAGAACAGAATAAATTTGTCCTTGCTTCTGTCTTGTCATCTCAGACATGATCTGGCCTCCGCGTAACCGGTGTCATGGAGACAGCTTAGTGAGATGGTCATTTGTTCTGCAGCAGCATCAAGCACTTGCCAGAATTTTGACATGTATGTTGGTTTTGTGAAAGGACAACAAACCTGGGGATTCCCAAAATCACTAAGCTAAAGGGAAATGTCAAGCTGGGAACTGGGTCATTCAAACCTGCTTCCCTTTTCGATTCCTAAATAAGATGGCCACAAGATGAAAAGCTACACGCCTCCCTCATATTTTGCCCACATGGAAATTCCTAGTGAGCTCCAAGATCTTTACCCTAAGGTGTCTCAGTTAAAATGTCACCATGGTGAGGTAAACTGATAGCTCACCATTGCAGGTGCAGTCGCCCCTGCCCACCAGACACAAATGCACATCTGATTGTCGCCCTGTCCCATTTTGTCCATGTTATCTTATATAAAGATACAGATTCTGTGCATTTTCCCTCTGCCCCATTTGTCTATGTCATCTGATGTTAAAAAAAAGGCAGATTCACGGAGCCAAAGGCATGAATGACTGTTTTTCTCTACCTTGCTCTTACATGAAAATTGTGTACCTCTCAATATCCTGCCTTCTCCCTTTTAAATTTAGAGCCCTCAAAATCATCTTTGGAGAAAGGCAAACACCTGTCTTCTTCAGGTGCATCCTTCACTTTGGCAAATAAACTTGTAAAATGATTAAAATTTGTCTCATTTTTCTCGACTGACAGTTTTTAAGCAAAAGATCTAACAGATTTCTCCGTATAATTTCTAGATTTCATGAAAATTATTTGCTTTCTCTTCCTTTGCTACATTTAGGAGTAGCTGCTGACTTTTTTCAGGAACACAGCATTAATGGCTAATGAAAAATTTCAGGAAGAGTGAATAAGGATTGAAAACAGAATAAAAACTCTTACACCTCAACCAGACCTTAATCTCCTATTTACATATTTTTATTTCTCTTATATTAAACCTGCTTTCTACAGGGAGCTGGAGATACAGTTGAGTAGGATGTTACTTAGTTTTAGAACCCCGTCCTTACTGCTAAATGAACAGTTAATACCAGCTACACCACTAGGATGTCCTGATCCAACATCGAGGTTGTAAACCCTATTGTGGATATGGACTCTGGAATAGGATTGTGCTCTTATCCCTAGGGTAACTTATTCCATTGATCAAATTATTGGGTCAGCGTGTATTAACTTGCTTAGACCAGTGTGGTCTTAGTTTAGGTTGTTTGGAGATCGAATTATGCTCCAAGGTCACCCAACCAAAATTTTTAATGCAGGGATAATAGGCTAGAGCCTGTATGCTTGAGTTTTTATTTGCATGAATGAATTAAAGCTCCATAGGGTCTTCTTGTCTTGTTTATATCCACCTGTTCACGGATAGGTCCATTTCACCGATTAAAAGTAAGAGACAGCTGAACGCTTGTGTGGCTATTCACACAAGTCCCTATTTAGGAACGAGTGATGATGCTGTCTTTGCACGGTTAGGATCCTTCGGCCGTTGAACACGTCACTGGGCAGGCAGTGCTTCTAATAGCAGCAATGCTAGAGGTGGTGGTTTTGGTAAACAGGTGGGGTATGATTTGCCGAGTTCCTTTTACTTTTAGTAATCTCTCCTTAGAGAATACCTGTGTTAGGTTAACTGTAAATAATAGGGTGCTTATTATATCATTTATTAATATTAAGCTGTGAAGTGTCAGTGGGTTACTCGGGTCTGATGTAAGCTTATGCAGTGGAGAATGTCTTCATGTGACTTATAAGAACACTATTGCTTCTATTAGGTAATAGATTAGTCCGATGTGAAGTTAGGAGTTCAGTAGAGTGATTAGAATTTAAGATAGTTAGATGTTGAACTTAAACACTTTTTTTAATTGGTGGGTGCTTTTGGGCCAACTATGGTAGTAATATTTTTTACTCTCTGTAGGAAGGTTGTTTCCTAGGGTCTAAAGAGCTGTCCATCTTTAGACTAACAGTTAAACTTACAGAGAGATTAAGTAGCTCTGTGGGTAAATTGAAAATGGAGCTAAGATTCTCTCTTGGACACCAGCTATCACCAGGCTCGGCAGGCTTGTCACTGCTACTTATGAATCCTCCCCCTGTTTTGCCACGCAGGTGGGTGTGCTCTTTCAGCTGTTCTTGGGTGGCTCGTCTGGTTTCAGGGGACTTGCCTATAGTTCTCTGTGTAAAGTTATTTCTAGTTAATAGATTATGCAGACGGTATAAGGGCTTGTCTTTGCTTTCTAGTGCTCGATACAGTTCCTTCATCTTTCCCTTACGGTACTATGTCTATTGCACCACGGTAAAATTTTCTACCGCCTGTACTTTTGTCTAAGGTAAACGGTTTAAGATAGTTTGATAATATTTTCAGAGAGATTTGGGGCTGGAGTTGGCTCCAAGTGATCAGGTCATGATGAAATCTTCTGGGTAGAAGCGAGATGCTTTGGGTTAAGTTACGCTTTGGTTTGTCCAAGGGCACTTTCCAGTACGCCTACCATGTTACGACTTCTCTCTATATATGGGCAGGAAGTTACCAGTAATAGTGATTTTTACGGTACCATTTGAGGATGGCGGTGGGCGGTGTGTGCTTCACATCCTTATTCAACCAAGTACTCTGCTCTTGGTTTACTGCTATATCCAGCCCCCCAGTCAAATCCAACAGACCTTAAGACCATGGAGGAAGTATACTTTTTGGGGTTCTGATGAGGGAGCTACAGAAGGAAAGGCTGCAGAATGGAGGTACCCTCAACAGTGAAAGGGATCCACATGAAGACAGATGACATTTACCATCACATCCTTGGTGGTGATTTTCCTTTCTTTAGTCCTGTTTGTTGAGGAGCCTTGGAGAATGAAGTTGTGGTTAAATGTTTTAATGGTGGTCACTGAAGATGTCTCAATTTTTTCAGCTAAAAGGAAATCAATGGGAAACAATGTTACCCAGAAGATATACTGATTGTTAAGGAAAAAAACAAGGAGGCCAGATTACTCAGACTTTTGTTCTAGACTTGCCTTCTCATTCCTGAACTGTGTTTGACTACGGGATCTTTTTGTTTTGTGTTTATTTTTATGAAGTCAGGGGCACTGTTGAAAGCTTTCTGGGAAACGATAGCTCAGAGACAACCCAGTACAGTTCAAAAATACTATGTGCAGTTCTGAAATAGTAAAGGTTCTAAAACCTGCAATTTTTTACAACTTTGGGGCCAAAATAGTCTGATTACAAAACCTGACCTGAACTGACATGAGGCCATTTATTGTCCTTGTCCATCTCACAGAGGGCAAATGTTCTTATACTCTGCTGTAGGATATTCACGTGTTTGATTTTCAGATGCTGCCTGGATGCCACGGGGGTTGTTAAGACATAGAAAGCACAGGTAGTATATTACCTTTCTAATGCCCAAGAAATTATGAAGCGCATATGGACCCAAGTGTTTCAGGTAAAGGACTGCGGATCTGTGAGGAATTTTCACTGCATACAGTTTTGTAGATCATAAACGTTCAGTAAATGTTTATTAAATGATCAACGGCAGAACCAAGGCTCAAATGCACATCTCTGGGCTTCTGCTCCTGTAACTTGTGAATCTAAATTTATAGCTTGGCATCGTCCTTATGTAGCTTCTGACCACAGGGCATTGGTTGAGAAATGTCCATTAGATAAAGGTGATGTGACTGGCATTGCTGGGATCCTTTCCAGGTTGGGCACTGTGGCAGACACTACTGGTGTTCTGTTCACTTCTCCCTGACAGTCACCATTCCAGCACATTCCAACAGATCCTACTGCAAGTACCGCCACTCTGTCTTGGTTCATGCATGGGGCAGGTCAGAAGGACCAGGGAGTTACTGCCCCCAGAAGTAACTCTCAGCCAGAGATGATGGGAGTTCAAGAACAAATACTCCATTCTCCCTGCCCTTTGGGCAGAAAACTCAAAGGTGCAGCCAACATTGTCTCCCAGAGTCACCAGGAGGACTTAGCCTCATTTGTCCAAAGAAAGTAACCCCTAATTCAAGTAGCCTGCCTGTATTGACTGACTTAATTTCTTTCTGTGAATCCCTTCTCTTCTTCTCTACCAGTGTTCCCTGGAATCACCTCCTAAACAAGCTACTTTCGCTCCTGTCCTTGTCCCAGGGTTTACTTCTGGGGGACCCAAGTCAAGATAGAAGAGCAATTCTGTGTGAGAACTCGCCATTAGATCTAATTCTCAAACTCAGGTCTCTGAGTTACCCAAAGTAAATGATTCAGGCTTAATTCTTTGGTAGTGTTTTGGTTTTAATTTAGCATACCTTTCACCGGTGGAGCAGGCAGTTTCCTCCTTTGCTGCCTGGATGTGTCTATGGTTTGTACCTACAAACAGAACACAGTGAACAATATACCTTTGTAGAGCGAAAGACGATTTATCGTCTAAATTTTCCAAGCCATGTAACACTGCAGCAGAGGGAGAAAGAGACAAACACACCTGGGTCCTTTGCTTCTGATTCCGTCTTCTTGTGAGGCTCACACATGGTGCTATGTTTAATCCTGCAATGGTCAGGGCTGAAATGCGGCTCTCAATGTCGGAAATCTTAAAGCAACAGAAAGACAGGATTGGCAGGGAGAAAATACAGAAGGGAAAATATTTGTTAAAAGTGTTAGAAATTTATAAAGACAAATCTGCTTTGAGGTATGCGCATTCATTCATTCATTCATTCAACTTCTACTAAGCACTTCTCTATCTAGTGTGTAGCAAGAAAATAAAACACGGGTCTTTCTCTATAAATTTAAATTTCTAGTTTGTTAGCTCTAGAGCATGTCAACAACGCTGTCAGGGTATGCCTAGGGATAAATGAAAGCCCGGGGGCACCATGGGAACCCTGGCCCAGGGCCACCTGGCTCAGCATAGGGGTGAGGAGCAGTCAGGGAAGTGATAGAAGGTAACATTTGAAGGGTAAGTTATGATTTACATGTCCTGCTTCCTTCTTCTGTAACTTTGTGAATCCAAAAGCACAGCACCAGGTTTTAGAAGGGAGGCCTAGCAGCCCCTGGTTCAAGTCCATCTCCTCCATTAAGAAGCCAACTAGCCCTGAGAAACTCTCTTCCCTCTCTGGGCATCATTTTCCTAATTTACAACATGGGAAGGTCAAGAGAGAGCTCAGATTTCCTTCCAGCAGAGTCTGAATGCAGAAATAGAAAGTAAGAACCCACTTAGTGCCCAGAGAGAACCCTGGTCCTCCCCTGTCCCCAGGGATAAAGATACTGTCCAATCTGGGCAGTGCATGGAATTCATGTCAGTGGCCATGCTCTTATCACGTTGTCACAGTCTCAGAGGATGTGCCAAGGCCTAGCATGGGGGACACTGGAAAAGGCAGGGAAAGGCTAGCAAAGTCAAGGGAAGAGGCCAAGATTCTACTGAGATGGTACATTCTGAGTGTGGCTAGGGCATCAAACAATAACCTTACGCTAGACCCCAGCCAGTGTGTGTGTGCTCCACGCATGAGGTCTCCATTGCCTCCCAGCCCTCCACAATTCTCTGCTACTCAAGACAAATTGGAATTCTGCTGTCATTTATTGAGGGCTTCTTTGAACAAAGTCTACTGGGATAGGAGCTATTCGAGGTGCACAGAAAGACTGAAGTGTCAGTAAATTTGGGAGATGTTTCCCCTACCCCTGAGGGGTGACAGTCATGGTCAGAAAAGGAGGAAAGGTAGGTGAAGGCCAAGTCTGTGGCAGCTGGTAAGAGAACACAAGCTACTCAGTAGCCGGCCCCAGAAGTGCCATTTGAGCCCTGCCCTTCCTGGCCCCCAGATGCCTTTCTGTTCTGAATCTTCACATTTCACATTAAGAACTACAGTCTTTGGTTTATGAACCAACTGCACAAGCCTCTGAGAAAAGTTGCAGGCTAAGCTTTTACCAGTCTTTAGCAACTGGTGTGGATTAGATGCTCACATTCTTCCCTAGAAGCAGTTTTGATGGAGGGCCTTGCTCAGAGCGCCCTGGGAGAGACACGGTCAATGGGAAAGCAAGCTGCTGACCTCTTCATTTGTGGACTGTCAGGTTCTGGAATAAGAAAGGCTTAATTTTTCTAGTTTCAGTCCACAGGACAAAGGACAAAGAAGCAGGAGACTACTGAGGACTGATTTTGCCTGTATCTTCTCTCTCTGTATGATTATGTCCCACTTCAGTGATGTCACTATAGAATTATGTCCCATTTCTAGAACTGCATGTCCAAGGAGCCATACATTTGCTAGAAGGGGATGAACAATTCAGCTCTGAGCTTCCTGGGAGCCAAAGCAACAGCTCCATGTCCACAAGATTAGACACCAAGTACTCAGAAGAACAGCCTCTCCTGACACTAAGAGTTAAGAGAGGCTTTCTCCAGGATTTATCATAGACACAACCTTGCAAAATGCAGTGGACAGCACCCTGAGCCTGCTTCCCAAGGGCCATTCTGTAGTCTCTTTCAGTACTGGGCCATGACACTCTGTCTCAAAGGTAAACTCTAAATTGACAGCATCCTTAGAATCTGTCCCAACCCAAGAACACAGTTTAGCATACGTCCCCTCCTCAATGGGGACCCTCCTACCATCCTGCAAGAAATCCTTTGTGACACTAGACTTTGCATGAGAACAAACAGGGAGTTGGAGGCTTCACTCTCTGGCACCAGTTAGGGTTAGGGAGAATTTCCACATGCCTGGAAGTGCAGTTGAGATAATCTGCAAAACTGAGGGCAGGGTCAACAACCTCCCATGCAAATTAAGGACGCCTAGGCAAGTGCATGTATGCCTGAGGGCAGGACCAACACATTTCCCAGGAAACCGCACAGCACAGACTGGTTAGGAATGTGGGCCGTTTGGTGCAGTGGCTCACACCTGTAATCCCAGCACTTTCGGAGGCCTAGGCTAGTGCATCACTTGAAGTCAGGAGTTTGAAACCAGCCTGGCCAATGTGGTGAAACCTCGTCTCTACTAAAAATACAAAAATTAGCGGGCATGGTGGTGCACGCCTGTAATCCCAGCTACTTGGGAGGCTGAGGCGGGAAAGTTGCTTGAACCAGGGAGGTAGAGGTTGCAGTGAGCCGAGATCGCACCATTGCACTCCAGCCCGGGCGACAGAGTGAGACTCTGTCTCAAAAAAGAAAAATCATGGGCTATGAGGTCACAAAATTTGGGTTAAAATTCAGGTTTTATCACTTTCTAGGTATTTGACCTTGGGTAAATTTCCTCAGATATAAAAGGAGAATAGTAGCAGTAGCTCCCTCATGGAGTTGCTGAAAAAAATAAATACAATAATGTGGTAAAGCATAAGGATAAATACCTGGGACTAAATAACGCTCACAGAGCACTAGGAATTACTGATAATGTTATGGTAATATTTAAAATGAGATGAATTAATAGGCACATTTAAGCACATAGAAAATGGACATTTGGAACTCCAGAGTTTTCTGCCATAAAACGTGGCTCCAATAATTTAAGTCTAGGAAAATGTGGAAGGAGGAATAACTAGTCACCCAATAAAATCCTCCCAAACAGCCATAAACATTACTTCCCGCAAAGTCATTCAAGAAGTATTTGCTACACAATGTAACAGAAAACAAGTGATTGGATTCTACTTCATATAACTTTGACAATAAATTGATTAAGTCTTGGGTGAAATTTATGGGAAATAATTTCTTTTGAGAAGAACTGCTGTTCAGCCATCCTTACTGATAAGAGTCAATGGAGCCATCTGTGTGATGGGCTTATTTCTAGTTCACAGCATGAACCCATCCATGGAGTGGGGAATTGTGCCCTTTCATTCTCTAGAGTGGTTAATGACGTCAGGAGTTGTATTTTTGACTCAATAAAGTGAAAATATTTACTTTTAAAATAATTATCACCTAAGATTGTCATCTTCTCTGTGAAACAAAAATAAAATCTCGGGACCCCCAATTCATGCTCAGGACCCCCAATTCATGATGCCAAGACGGAGAGTTAAATTTGGAAGCTGAGTCACAAACGCCCCCCCATCCCCCGCAAAAGTAAGAAAAAACCCTGTCTTTCCTTTTGTTCCTAAACTGACAGCTACAGACAGAAGGCCACGTGTCTTCACAGGGGGCCTCTGTCACCCTGACAATGTAAATTAACAGCTTATTTTCATGTGTACAGGACAAGAGGAAACTAGAAGTTGTCCCTCACCCACCTGAAAATGAATGGATATTTGACTGCTTCCTCTACTCTCTTTTACTTTTACTTTATCTTATGCAAATCACAGACTTACTGAGTGCAAGATGAATACGTAATTGACCCCTCCTTTTCATATGCAACCTGCAGACACACAAGAATGTGACCAAACTCTCCCTCTTTCCCTCCACCCCTTTCCACTCCTGCCTACTTTCCCCCTCTAAATATTGAAACCCTCAAAATCCTGTTAGGAAAAAGTATGAGCCACAGATTGCACTGTGGTTTCTCTTTTTTTCCTGTGTGTATTCTCAATCTTGGCAAAAAAAAAAAAAAAAAAAAAAACCCTCTAAAATGACTGAGACTTACTTCAGTCATTTTCTTTGATTTATGTCTCTACTCAGATAAGGTTTCTATTGATCACAATTCTCCCAATGATTCAATTTTAAGACCCAGGATCTGTAGAAATATCAGCAAACCAGGGGTCTATACTGAACTGAAGCTGCAGAGACCAGTGTCTCTCAAACCCGAATAACACATGGATCCCTTTTAAAGAAAAAAAATTGTCATGAGTCCTGCGAATATAACTGCAGACCCCAGTTTGAAAATCAGTGGCTTAATCCATGGTCAGTTTTGATTTACAGAGTCAAAGGTTAAGGGAATATCAATGAAAACTTCAGCCATCTTCACAAAGTTATAGAGACTATGTCAATCAGTTTTAAATAGCCGTGTCTAAATCCTGCCTGCTCCTCATGAAAAATATTGTTCTGAGAAATCTATATGCTTCCAATTTCCTTCATTTATTCACCCCATTTTTATTGTGTGCTAAATCTCTGCCAGGTATTGTGCTCGGCACTGGAGTTACATGTTAAGCCACACAGCTACAGTTCTATTCTCACGGACCTTTCAGTCTATACTGGGGAATATTGGCACTGACTAAGTAATCAACAGTGTGATAAGGGTCAGAAAAGGATGGTCTTGGAGTGGAATGGAAACCTGTACAGTAGAGAGACCTATGTATGGGTCAGGAAACTTCTCAAAGAAGAAACTGGCATCAGGTTTTAAAGAGCAGTCCAATGTATATTATCAAGGCTTTAATTTGGGAGAGAAGAGGACTACACTTTTAAAAGGAGAATTTGGTGGAATCCCTCTGGAAGGACCATATCCATGCAAGCATGGTGGCGATGATGAGAGCTGGCAGATCAATGGTTTTAAAGTGATTCTTGTGGAATGTGGGGCTCCCTCTTTCACCCTGCAGGATCCCATGTGGGCAGAGAGGAGAGTTCTCACCTGGAGTTCAGCATGGTGAACCTGGGCTGCAGCCGTGGCCACCTGGTCCTCCAGATCTGCCAGATGGGTCTCCTCAGTGCCACTGTGGATGCAGCGGGCGGCATCTTCCAGCTCAGTCAGCTGGCTCTCCAGTCCATACACAGTGCCTGCTGCTAGATACACCTGTAGAGAGAGTGCTGCATTTGAGTTCATGTCTGCAGACCTGGGACTGGTTGGGGTCCCTTGAGGAGATGCTGGCAATACAGGGGAGGGAGAGAGAACTAGGCTTAACATTGCAGGGGGAATGTTATTTGTATAACATTTACAAACACTTACATTCTTCACACTTACATGGTAGTGGGAGATTTTGAAACCCCTCACTGTCAACCACACCTTCCCTCCCCTACCAACTTGCCTGTAAGAAAAAGCATTTTAAAGTTGCTTTTTGTTCAAATAGTACAAAATACATGACATAAGCTATGCAAATTTTATATTGGTCCAGTGACTAAAAAAAAGACTATCAAGAAGAAAAAAAGAGAAAAACTCATGACGGAGTTTTGCCAATAAGACTTTTGGTTGGCATTTAGTAATTGAGAAAAAATTCAGAGAACATGAAAGAGGGGAAGTAATTTAAAATAATTACATCCCCGTCAAGCTACCAATGACCTTCTTCACAGATCTGGAAAAAGCCACCTCAAACTTCATATGGAACCAAAAGAGAGCCCGCATAGCCAAGTCAATTCTAAGCAAAAAGAACAAAGCTGGAGGCATCACACTACCTGACTTCAAACTATACTACGAGGCTACAGTAATCAAAACAGCATGGTACTGGTACCAAAATAGAGATATAGACCAATGGAACAGAACAGAGGCCTTGGAGGCAATGCCACACATCTACAACCATCTGATCTTTGACAAACCTCACAAAAGCAAGCAATGGGGAAAGGATTCCCTGTTTAATAAATGGTGTTGGGAAAACTGGTTAGCCACGTGCAGAAAGCAGAAACTGGACCCCTTCCTGACACCTTACACTAAAATTAACTCCAGATGGATTAAAGACTTAAACATAAGACCTAATACCATAAAAACCCTAGAAAAAAACCTAGGCAAAACCATTCAGGAAGTAGGCATAAGCAAGGACTTCATGACCAAAACACCCAAAGCACTGGCAACAAAAGCCAAAACAGACAAATGGGATCTAATTAAACTCCACAGCTTCTGTATAGCAAAATAAACAACAATTAGAGTGAACCAGCAACCAACAGAATGGGAAAAAATTTTTGCCATCTACCCATCTGACAAAGGGCTAATATCCAGAATCTATCTATAAAGAACTATAACAGATTCACAAGAAAAAAACAAATCCATTCAAAAGTGGGCAAAGGATATGAACAGCCACTTTTTAAAAGAAGACATATATGAGGCCAAAAACATGAAAAAATGCTCATCATCACTGGTCATTAGAGAAATGCAAATCAAAACTACATTGAGATTCCATCTCACGCCAGTTAGAATGGCGATCATTAAAAAATCCGGAGACAGCAGATGCTGGAGAGGATGTGGAGAAACAGGAACACTTTTACACTGTTGGTGGGAGAGTAAATTAGTTCAACCATTGTGGAAGACAGTGTGGCGATTCCTCAAGGACCTAGAAATAGAAATTCCATTTGACCCAGCAATCCCATTACTGGGTATATATCCAAAGGATTACAAATTGTTCTATTATAAGGACACATGCACACGAATGTTCACTGCAGCACTGTTTACAATAGCAAAGACTTGGAACCCAACCCAAATGCCCATCGATGACAGACTGGACAAGGAAAATGTGGCACATATATACCATGGAATACTATGCAGCCATAAAAAACGATGAGTTCATGTCCTTTGTAGGGACATGGATGAACCTGGAAACCATCATTCTCAGCAAACTGACACAAGACCAGAAAATCAAACACCACATGTTCTCACACTCATAGGCGGGTATTGAACAATGAGAACACATGGACACAGGGAGGGGAGCATCATACACTGAGTTCTGTAGGGGGAAACTAGGGGAGGGACAGCAGAGGGTGGGGAGTTGGGGAGGGATAACATGGGGAGAAATGCCAGATATAGGTGATGGGGAGGAAGGCAGCAAACCACATTGCCATGTATGTACCTATGCAACAATCCTGCATGTTCTTCACATGTACCCTAAAACCTAAAACGCAATAAAATATATGTAAAAAAATAAATAAATAAAATAATTACAAATTTTGAGTGAATTCTCTGTAATTAGTTTCTGCATGCTTGAACCAGGTTAAGGGAATTAAAATAAATCTGAAATTCACAGTAGAAAAACACTTAAATTCTTAGAAAATAGTGTGATATTAAGAGAAGAATGTCAAGTCTATTTATTTGTCAATTAGGACAGTTTTTTTTGAGAGCTATTAAAAATAAAAGAGCAAGTCTGATAAGGAAAGAAATTTAAGAAAAAGAAACATTTTGGGCTTATAAGTTTATGAGGTTATTCCCGTAGAAGTGAGCAAGGTAAAATCCTTGAAATAATTCAGACTAAGGGATGTGGACTAGGGTGAATGAACCCTAATCAATAATGTGATGACACAACCAATAACACAAGGAATAAGATGTATCTAAAGAAGGCATTACTTAGAGAGGTTCTTGAGGTTTAATCAACGTGTATAAAATGCTAAACGTGATCACAGCAATTTACAGTTGATTTGAATGAAACACATGGCCAAGACTTTAACAGTTTCTTTAACTTGAGTTAAAAATATAGCAGAGCTGAAGACAAGAGCTTAGGTACACAAGTCATGTGCTTTTTTTTTTTTCCCACTTAGTGATGCTGTGCTGGTGAGAGGAAGAAGCCTGAGGATGTTCCCACTCTGTCAATTCCTTGGCATGATTAACTCATCTGTTTTAAAACTGGCAATTTTACAAAACATTCTAAGGTGGAACAAAGGTGGGTACAGGTCTGACGAAAGCAAACGTGACTGTGCACCGTCAACAGGCATAATTACCTGGGCTGTGGGAGCTTTCAGCAGTGACTGGTACAGAACATGTCACATCTAGTGATTCACCAGTCATACAGGGGCCATGGATCAAATGTCTGTTGGGAATTGCCAAACTCAGTTTATCTTTTGTTTTTTATTCCTTTATCGGATGCTGAACATGTAATTCTGTTTCATACAGAGAAATTCTGTTTCTAAGAGCTCTTCACAATTTAATCATAGCCGTTTTTGTTTTTAAAGCAAGAGTTCTTTATTGTCATATGAAATAAATGATGAGTATTTCAAAGGTATTTGAGTGAAGAAATTATTCAAACATGTATCTCCAAATTTCTGAAGTTGAAAAACTTCCCTTGAGAGGGTAAAAAAAAACGGGGTGGGGAAAAGGGGGAGAAACAGAGAGAGAGAGAGAGAGAGAGAGACAGGAGGAGCCAGAGCGGTTTGAAGTTTATTATACTTTTTAAATACTTTTCCCTATCTACACCAAAAAAGTCAATTTATTGTAATAAGCTAATTTAAAATATAAATCTACAGTTTTCACAATGAAACAAAATTTGGAGTGATTTAAATGAAATGAAATAATTAAACATGGCAATGGTTAGACATAACTTGACATAACTAAGGTCTAGATTGGAACCTTGATTTTAGCAGAAACATGCAAAACTCAATGTCATCACACCTTGGGATGTGTATCAACCTGATTACTGTTTACATCTTCAACATGTTCATTTGCTAATGTTCCTTTTTTTATTTTTTTTCTGCCAAGACAAAGCAAGATGAAAAAGCTGCAAGCCCTCAGCAAGGCCAGAATGTTCATCTTTTACTCCATGTTCGCTGAAAGCCTACTTTCCTGGCACCAGAAGGAAGGAGAGATTCGGTGGTTTGGCACTGATACTGGCTGAACAGGAATTTACAGACAAAGCGATGGTGCCTGAAGGACTGGAGGAGGGTAATGATGATGATGGTGGGAATGATGGTGATGATGGCAGCATTAGGTTATTGAGCCAGTGGCTGAGCCAAGGGCTTTATGTTGACTTATTTATGTTCATAGCAACCCTTGAGATAGATACCATTATCATCACTACGTTCAAGACGAGAATATTTTACGCTCTAGGAAGGTTTAGTGACTTCCTGACATCTCACAACTGGAGACTGGTGGAGCCTGGAAGTGACCTCTGAAGCCAGTTTCCTTGCCGTTATCCTCTGTGCCCTATGATGTTATGATATTCTCGGTTGGAATGTTATAACAGTTTGCATTTCAGATTTTAACATAAAGGTGCTAGAGTTACTATGGTAATAGATGGATATGATATTGGCTCTGTTGCTGGCTTGAAATAACCAAAGGCAACATGCTATACGATGAAAATGTTATTCTAGCTTTATAAAGCATAACCCATTTGAAAAATGTTCACTTGGACTTGCTTGGCAAGTTAAGGTCCACTTTTGGTGAGAACGATGGTTACCATGTCTGAGTAATCTATGACCCCTTCAAACTCTAGTCATTAAGGCCTGTGATCGCATTCACTGGCTCTTGGTTCAACAGGACTTTCTCAAAGTGGTTCAAGGGAGAAGAATAGGTGTTTCATTAAAGATTAAACTCTCTAGAATAAAGAACATTAAACAGATGACTGCAGTTCTTCTGAGAGGCTTTAATGTGCTAATATGTATCTCAATTTTCCTAGAAGGAGTATGCAAGTTTCCCAGACTTAGTTGACCTTAGAGCATGTTGTTAGATTTGGCTTCCATGAAATATACTTTAGGGGACTAATGTATTTCTTTCTTTGCTCTCTGAGGGCAGAGAACCACCTGAGTAACCGTGACCATCTCCACAGGTTCTAGTGCCACATCCTCTTTAGTGCTGTGAGGGTTGCAAAAGAGCTTTGAGAAAGAGGACCAACATGGACCTGGGCGCAGTGGCAGAGCTTGGCTCCCCGCAGTGCAGGTCTGCTGCCTGCTGCCGCTGGTTGTATACTCCATGGGCAATATGGGGCAGAGCTTGGCTCCCCGCAGTGCAGGCCTGCTGTCTGCTGCCGCTGGTTGTACACTCCATGGGCAATATGGGGCAGAGCTAACAGGGAGGTCGGGTTTGCTCTGCACTCCCTCTGTGGCTGGGGATTATGGGTTACTCCAAGTTGACTCTATCATTTAGCAAAGACATTAGGGCAGGTCCTCTGATGGTGGTGGTGGAGAGAGGCAGCTGACTCATTCCCCTCTCTACCCCCGACCCCATTTACAACCCTGCATACATCCTCAAGGCGGCAGTCCTACTGTTCGCACCACCGGTCTGAGAATGCTCACGTTAGTCATTCTCTGTTGACCTTCTAGGTCCATGGTCTATCCTTCTTTGTCCTGCCCTGTTCCCTGGGAGGCTGACCTATTTGGACTTCATCACCAGGGCTTCCTGGCTGGCTGGGATGGGTGTGGCCAGTGGAGATACCAGAAGTAGATCAAGGAAGTATTAGAGAGAAGAATGTTTCTTTCCCACTCTCACTCTGTGTGGGCATCGGGGCTCTGGTTGCAGCTCCAGCCCTGTGGTTATAGCTCCCTCTAGAGGCTGTTTTCAGGGCTTCCTCTCTCCCTGGGCTCTGGTTACACTGTCTAGGGCTGGTAGCAGCTTCCTTCTATTGCTACTATTCCACCTCAGCATCCCTTAACCTTGCCCACACCTGAGTTAATAGCTCCTGCATGAAATGCTCCTCTTCCAGCCAGACCCCAGCAGGTACAGCGGAGCTCTTCACAGCAAGAGTTTAAAATACCTAGAGACCCAGGCATTCAGCCCAAGGAACTAAGCCCCCACGGGGTACTGCTGTGGAGGCTGGGATTAGCCCCAGGTTGTTCCCGCCTTTAGGGGAGATGAGCTGATTTCACAGCACTCATGCCAGATAGCAGGTGAGACGTATCAAAGCTGGGAGAGGAAGGGAATTCTCAAATACCCATGCCCTCTGCTAATTAAGGGGGTTAACAAGGCAGTTTATGAAAACAGGAGATTGGATATGTAAATGTGATGTTCTTTTATGTAGCTCTGGAACTTTCAGAAGTATTTTTAATTTTTTTTCTTTTTTCCCATTTTGCTCAGGACCCATTGTGCCTCTCAAGGAAAGAGAGGCCACAGTAAGACCAATGCGAGGTCCTGGGGAGATCCTTTCTCTCCCTCCCTGTTACAAAAGCAACACCAGTGAAGCCTAGTGTAACTGGCAGAGCTGGGAGTCTTCAGAAGTATTTTTAAAAGTGAACATCCTCAACCAAATGTTCTTTTTTTCCCCCGAGTCCTGTCCTGCGGTAACCAATGTTCAGCAGGCGAGAACAGTGTCACCGTTGCTATTTCTAACAGTCCCTAGGTTCCTCAGCACAAAGGAGAACAGCGGAGGAGTGCAGGACTGCTCTTTATTCTGCAGACCAACAAAAGCCATGATTTAGTGAGATCAGCTGCACCCAGAGGCCAGTTTAAGAACCGCCCTGGCTTCTCAGCTGAATTCCATTCGGGAGCAGCAGAGAGAGGCAACGTGCCCATGGCTCTGTGATCTGCTGAATTAAAGAGAGGAAGAGTCATCCCTTCCCTGACTCAAAAGCCCATAGAATTCAAAAGAATATGGATGGAGTTTCTTCTGAGGTGAAATTTAAAAAGCTGAAGGCTGGGGGAAGGGAAGGAAGAGGAAGAAGGCAGTTAACTCTTTGGGAACAGGAGAAGCATGAGGGGTGCAGGACAGGGGAACAATCACCTATGAACTGGGCCTTCCAGCCACAGTCCCTCTGGGGCTTCTGACATCTCCAGTCTGTGAGTAAGTGGATGTATTTTAAATTGAAACTGTTAATGGACCCAAGGGAAACAAAAAACACATAACTTAAAATTAAAGGATCTTCTTATAAGATGAAAACTCCAATAAGGCCATGCATTCTTTTCAATATGCTCCTTGGAGGTAAAAATAAAAGGGCAGGGTATCTTTGTTTTAAGCATGCCATGAGAACTGATCATTGTCATTTAAACCAGATATTTCAAACACTGTTTTTTGATACCATACTTTGTAAAAAAATACATTCGTTTGCTAGTGAACCATGTCTTTAGATTAACCTTTTCAATTCAGTGTGTCCAGGATCAGGGCCATCTCAGGACTCAGCTGTGTGAGAGACATATTTAAAGAACAGAGACCCTGCACGTGAGAAGTCAAGCAGTTCTTTTAAAAAAGGACGTCATGCCTCTGGTGTAGTCATACATCAGCTAATCATTCACTAAGTGCTTCCTCTGTGTCAGGCTCGGGGTGATGGACTGGGGCTAGGCTACAGACATAAAAGGTGGTAAACCCTGTTTTGCAGGAATTTATATATCTTGTTCCCAATCTGGGGCTGATTTTGCCCTGCCCCAAACCCCTAACATTTGACAGTGTCTGGAGACATTTTGAGCATCACACTGGGAGGATGCTGCTACTGGCAGCTAGTGGGTAGATACCAGGGGTGCTGCTAAGTGTCCTACTGTGCACAGGACAGCTCCCACACAAAGAATTATCTAACCCAAATGTTAATAGTGCCAGCCTAATGGGAGATGGATGAGGGAACAGAAAAGATGCAAAGTATGAAAAGTGATCAGACAGACACATGCATAGGTTTTATGGGAGCCCCAAGGGAGAGAATCTTCAACTTTTAAAGTGAAACAAGCATTAGTGTGTGTGTGTGTGTGTGTATATATATATATATATAAGTTTATTCATAGAGATAGGATCTCACCATGTTGACCAGGCTGGTCTCGAACTCCTGGCCTCAAGCAATCCTCCCTTCTTGGTCTCCCAAAGTGCTCGGATTACAGGCGTGAGCCATTACACCTAGCCTGCATTTTTAAAAATTTTATTTGTTGTTGTTTCAACTTTTATCAAAAAGTACTTCAGGTTGGGGACACTGGCTCTTGTCTCTAATCCCCGTACTGTGGGAGGCCGAGGCAGGAGGATCACTTGACAGGGCAGTTGTAGACCAGTCTGGGCAACAGGGCAAGACCCCATCTCTACTTAAAAAAAAAATCCTCTAATAACAATTCCTGATTTCTGGGTGCAGCATTCATTAGAGCAATATTGGAAAATTCTTATCAGCTATTTCCTGAAATACTCAATAGTGATCATGAATATTTACCTGTAAGAATTTATTACATTGCTTTTTTTTTCATCACAAATCAGGACTGAAAAGTCCATTACTAGCAAATATACTTGTTATGCCAGACCAAACACACAACTCCTCAAGGGGCAGTGAGAGCTTTCCTGAACTCCAGAGTCATCAGTCACACGCACCCCTCCTGCAGGCCACCTAGACTCTTACTTGACAGCCAAGAACTTTTTATTCTCTTTGAAAGGAAGGGGGAAATTACAAAATCCTTTAAGCTAAACGTAGTCATGGTTTGTTAAACAATGAGGATATATTATGAGAAATGCGTAATTGTGTGAACATCATAGAGTGTACTTATGCAAACCTGGATGGTATAGCCTACTTCACACCTAGCCTGTTGCTCCCAGGCTACTGCATGTTACTGTACTGAATACTGTAGGCAACTGTAACACCATGGTAATTATTGATATATCTAAACATAGAAAAGGTACAGTAAAAATCCAGCATTATAATCTTATGGGACCACCACCGTTGTATATGTGATTTGCCATTGACCAAAACCTTATTATGGAGCGCATGACTATAATTATACTTGCAAATACCTTTTAGGAGTAAATGTAAGCACTGTCTTCTCCTCCCTACCTCAAGTACATTGGTTTTGCCTTCAGAGATGTACAAGTTTCCACAGGGAACCAGCTGACTTGGCCGACGGTCTTTAACCCTTCTAAATGTTGAAATGGATCGTGAGCAGCTTCCCCTTCATCCCTTTCCTCTTTTCCAGACATCTGGTAGATCTCACCCCCTTTCCCTGTGACCCTGATTCTCAGGCATGGCTTTCTTCAGGCAGAAAAGGACCTGGCACCAGGGAAAGCCCAGCTACCTAAGTCAGGGTCCTCAGAGGCAGCAGCAAGTAAACACAGGATGAATGGGCAGGTGAGTCTTCTGGGCCACTCTGCCTACACTTCACTAAAAACGGATGCTTTTTCAATAAAGCAGAATCACCAATAGGACTTGTTTGATTTCCTTTCTTTTGCAAGTGTCTTTCTCTTGAAAGCAGCAAATGCATACTTATCCCAGGATGAGAGAAAGAGCTAAGAGTGTGTGTTATTAAAGTTGGAACCACTTTTAACAACTGATTCTTTAGTGAGTTTTAATGAGATCATTTTAGGAGTTGGCTGATGACATGCCTTCCAAATACTATTAAGAACAGCCAGCATTTATTGTGTACTTTTTGCCAAGCATTATGATAAATGTTTTATTTTCAGAGAAGAAATGTAATTGTAAATATAGTTGATGTTAGGCATTTCCTCTTGATGGGCAGATCCACTAGCAAAGGCTGGTTAGCATCCTAACTGGGGAGCATAGGAATGGGGGAGGGGAAGTGATGGCAGTCTGAGGTCTAGATGTGGTCAGGAGGTAATGCAATAGAGTCTTAGTTCCCAGAGTGCTTGGACAATTCTGGGGTAGTGTGGTAGACTCAGAAGAAAGACAGTGGGCTTCTTATTGCTAATGCCACAAGGATGATTCATTGGAAACGTAAACTGGGTGACTCATTGGAAACGTAAATTATATATGATCATGTTGGTATCTTAAATTAGGGAAGCAGAGAAGACTAGTTATAGCAACCAGTTCTTCTGGCAACTGTTTCATCCCCTGGAGTGGCACTGGCGATGCTCCCACCTGGATCCCCTTGGATTTCTTTTATAGTTTCTCTATACTCCTCTCCCTGCCCACCAAGCCTCCGTGTGCTTTTGTTCCCAGCTTTGGGCTACTGGAGACACTGCCTGCGTGCAGACAGACTGAAGTGCCTCCTGGCTGTAGGAAGGGCCAGTTCTTTCGCCTTAGGTCAGGACAACTTTGAGATGCAACTGCTACTCCAGAGCTCCCTGCAGGATCAGGCTGAAGCTACCCTTTGTGTAAGATCATATCCTTGCTCATATTCTTCCCTTTCCCTTAGTTTCCCCATTCCCTCACCAGCTTCCCTTGTGAGCATTCCCTAATAAGTCACATGCACACAAGTCCTCATTTCAGGGTCTGCTTCTGGCGAATTCAACCTAACACCCTTCCTGAGAATGTATTTGCTATGGTGGTAGTGGTGTGTGTGTGTGTGTGTGTGTCTGTGTGTGTGTGTGTGTGTGTGTCCTTGTACTCTTCATGATAAGCTACAACTTCATCAGTTGCTTCTTCATACACATTCACCCTAGACAGGGCACCTCCACACCCTCTTACATTTTCTTCCAGGGAAGTCAGCTGCTCATCCAGTCTCACTTGGTCTGTCCCACAAGGAAATGTCCTGTTCTCTCTGTCAGGAGGGACTTGAGGGGATTCCCAGGGCCCTGTAGATTCTGCTATCAGCTCCTCTGTGGCATTGATGACTTTCAGGACTTCTGTGGAGATGTTGCAGAGAGAAACAGCAGAAAACTTCTGTTTGGTCCGATAACAGAAGGGGGCAGAAGACAAGAACAGCACATTAACAATGACACAGAAATTTTATGTTATCATGACACTCATCATCATGAGGTTGATTCTGTAATTCCACACACAAACACCAATGTGCTGAAGAATAAGAAGATAAAAGTAGACACAGCAGAAGAGAACTGAGGGGAGGCCTGATTTGACTTCACCTAGTTTCTGTGACTCCCAATAAATCATTTCAGATTCTTGGTGAGGGAAGGAGGAAAGAGGGCTAGAGTGGAAGCTGTATGTCCTCTGCCCACTGCTGGTAGTGTAATATCTCTTACCTTATTTGCTGAATAACATTCTGCTTCCTCAGCAAAACTTCAGTCTCAGACCGAAGTGTGGTCCAGTGGGTAGCTTTCTGGACTGCCATTTAAGAGAACTGGGCTCCAGTTCTGGCTCTAAATTCACCCAATTATGGGAACTTGGCCAAGTTATTTTCCATTTCTGGAACTCATTTTTGCCATTTGTACAATGAGAGTACTAGAAAGAATTTCTATGCTGTTTATTGATAGACAGTGTATTAGCTCTCACATCTATTTTCAAGCTCATTCTCTCTTGCTTTCTTCTACCATGAGGTGAACAGGAAAATACTCATTTCCCTGCTTCCCTTGCAGCTAGGTATAGTCATGTGACATCATTTTGACTAGAGTCCATAGGTAAAGCCTGAGGAGTTTTTAGATAAGCTTTTGTTTTCCTAATCAGGGGAATTGGTGCATCTAATGCCCCTCTCTTCCTCCCTACTTGTTTCTGCCTTAAAAATAGACATACAACTTATGAGCCAACAGGACTGAAGATGAATGCCAAACCTCCGAGTGAGGTGGAGCAGAAAGACTGAGAGTCTGGACTCAGACAGCATTGGATTGGGTGAACCACTGGGAGTCGCCATCTGCCTCTGAATATCATGTTATGTGCAAAAAAAGATCCCCTATCTGTTGAAGCCACTGTTGGCCAGGTTTTCTGTTATCTGTGGCTGAACATATTCTTGACTGACACAGGTCACTTCCAACTTTTACGTTCATGGCTCAAAATTACAATCAATCCAGACTTGGGCCAATGTTATTAATGGAGCAGAGGTCCTTCAACCTCAGAGACTCATCTGCATTTTGAGTTCATCTGAACACACAGCACCATGCAATAAGCTGGAGATCACTGTTGCTTGGCAGTCATGGTTTCCATCTACAAACAGTTTTGTTTATCCCATCACATCATGTTTCATGTGACCAGTAAAATATTTAAAGAAGTAAACCAGCAAAATGTTTGGTAAGATATACCTTCCTAAGGTACCTGACCCATATACACTTGACCAAAATATTAATGATACCTATGACTTGATTTGCAAAATTTGTTCCTCTGAGTGGATTCTATTTTAGGTTTTGTCTCACTAGAGGAGGTTTCCAATGGCAAAGGGGTTAAGTGACAAATTAGTCACTGAGTCTGCAGTCCAGAAGCTGGCTCTGGGCTTCAAGTGGTCTCTCACCTGTCAAGCCACTTTGGGGTAAGGGCACATGTGCCAGAGGGCTTCTCTTTAGCCTTAGCCTGTCTGTTCCACAATAGCTGCCTGACTGACCCAACAGCCATGTTTCCGTTGGTTCAAGGGGCTTTGCTACATACCAGAAAGGTTGGATTTGGGGTCCCAGGGGAATGATATAGAGGGAAGCTGATGGAGACCCAGAAAAATAAGGGAATTGTCCAAGAGAACAGCCAAAGCCAACTCTTCACCTTAGGAAAAATGTGTAGAGGATGCACCCCACTCTTCAGGACATGGTAGCTTGATGTGGCATATTTTGGAGACAAATTGGGCTCAAAATAATTTTGGCAAGAACCAGCTACCACTGTTTGCTTAAGTCCATTTTACAAAGGTCAACGTTATATGCATGAAGTGGATTTGTTACCCTTTTATTAGGAATAAAACGTGTTTAGAAAGGTTGCCCCTTATTTGATAGACAAAGTGCCCTTGTACATCTTTTGAAAAGAAAGATATATGACGAAAGGGTTCAGAGAAAAAGTTAGACCATAGCATGAGGGAAAGTAAAGTAAAAATGTACACAAATTTCCAAACAGCTAAGGGCATTAAAGGTCAAGGTATTAATGGGAAGGACTTAAGAGATGCTTAAACAGAGTGATCTGTATCCTGACTCCAACTGAACATACAACCGAAGGGGTAAGTTGGCCATCAATACTGTTGGATCATCGTTTTATTCCATCTATAAACAGCCTTGTTTATTCAGTCATGAGAGTTGCAAACTCGAAGCCAAATATTTGCCGTGCTTTTTGGCCTAGAATACCATCTGTGAGATATGACTTCCCAGTTCTCTACACTCCCCTCCGTTCATTCTACGTACTTCATTGGGACCCTATGGTATGCTAGCTCTGTTCCAGGTGCCAGCATAAAGCAGAGAACAAGAGGAATGTAGTTCCTGCCGTCACACATGCCTTTGGCCCCACCCCATCCACTTGTCACGCTGACTTCCTGTCCGGGCCCCGAAGGCATTTGCATTTTCCCTTAAGTCAGAGAGAGAAGTCCCAGGCGGCAGGTCTGAGGAGAACACCACAACTTCACCTGGAATGCCTGTGGTCTGGTTAAAGACCTGGACTACTTCATAAGGGAACCAGCTTCCAGCTGGCAGAAGTGACTGAACGGGCGTGGTGCAGTGGCTCACACCTGTAATCCCAGCACTTTGGGAGGCTAAGGTCAGGAGTTTGACACTAGCCTGGCCAACATGGTGAAATCCCATCTCTACCAAAAATACAAAAATTAGCTGGGCATGGTGGCACATGCCTGTAATCCCAGCTACTCTGGAGGCTGAGGCAGGAGAATCACTTGAACCTGGGAGGTGGAGGTTGCAGTGAGCCAAGATCGTGCCATTACACTCCAGCCTGGGCAACAAGAGCGAAATTCTGTCTAAAAGGAAAAAAAAAGTGACTGAACAAAAATTATATGAAAACTGAACAAGATCTCTTCACTGGTTTGGTGTTTCCATTTTGCTTTCTACTGGGAAATGCAAACTGGAATCTACAGCAATTTCCCACCTGTAGGGAATCAAGTGTTTCTTGTGTCTGTTCCCTTGGAATGGGCTGTTTGCTTGGACCTGGGGTGGGGGTGGACCATGCACTTAGTGGAAGTTGAGATAACTTGGATTTCAATAGCTACATGACAGGGGCGGGGCACCTAACCTCCCTGTTCCTTACTGTGCTCACTGGCCAGTGAAAGATCAGCTTTCCTACAGGGCTAACACTGACTTGTCATGTAAATGTCCTGTTCCCTCCCCAGGCTAGAGAAAAGTGAAAAGCACCTCCTACAACTATGTTTAAAAAGCTATATGTAGCACTGGATGAAGGTTTGATTAGATGAAAAGCTGGTGGAGATTCAAAGTGGCTGACAGGGAGCCCTGTATGTGGGAGAAATGAAAAGCTAAAGGATCCTACTTTTTTCTGTTGCTTACAGCCCCAGAGGGATGAGGTGAGTGGCACAAAGCACGAGTGGGAGCCCAGACAGAGCACTCCCCTGTGGCAGCTGACTTCCTGCAGATATTCATTATAAGACAGATCAACTGTGGGTTTTACGGTAGCAAATGAGGGAGAAGTGAAAGCATGGAGAAAGTCAGCTGACACAATAGGACGCTTTGCAGAACAGGAAGGTGGGTCTCAAAGACACCTGCAGCTAAGGGACCCACAGATGATGGAATGAAAATGGCTGGTAGCTCTTTTTCCAGCTGGAACCATGGAGGATGTCGAAGAGAAGAAGAAGAAGGTTCCTGCTGTGCCAGAAACCCTTAAGAAAAAGCGAAGGAATTTCGCAGAGCTGAAGATCAAGCGCCTGAGAAACAAGTTTGCCCAAAAGATGCTTCGAAAGGCAAGGAGGAAGCTTATCTATGAAAAAGCGAAGCATTATCACAAGGAATATAGGCAGATGTACAGAACTGAAATTTGAATGGCAAGGAGGGCAAGGGCAGCGGGCAAGTTCTGTGTACCTGCAGAACCCAAACTGGCATTTGTCATCAGGATCAGAGCTATCAATGGTGTGAGCCCAAAGGTCCGAAAGGTGTTGCAGCTTCTTTGCCTTCGACAAATCTTCAGTGGAATCTTTGTGAAGCTGAACAAGGCTTCAATTAACATGCTGAGGATCGTAGAGCCATATATTGCATGGGGGTACCCAAATCTGAAGTCAGTAAATGAACTAATCTACAAACGTGGTTATGGCAAAATCAGAAAGAAGCGAATTGCTTTGACAGATAACACTCTGATTGCTCGATCTCTTGGAAAATACGGCATCACCTGCATGGAGGATCTGATTCATGAGATCTATACTGTTGGAAAACGCTTCAAAGAAGCAAATAACTTCCTGTGGCCCTTTAAATTATCTTCTCCACGAGGCGGAATGAAGAAAAAGACCACCCATTTTGTAGAAGGTGGAGATGCTGGCAACAGGGAGGATCAGATCAACAGGCTTATTAGAAGAATGAACTAAGGTGTCTCCCATGATTATTTTTCTAAGCTGGTCAGTTAATAAACAGTACCTGCTCTCAATTGAAAAAAAAAAAAGAAAATGGCTGGTAAACCCATGTAACAAAATTCAACCTTCTAGTGAGCAATGAAATACAAATTCAATAACAGGCACAATGCTCTTTAAAATGCCAAGTGTATAGCAATATGCCCTAGTGCAGGTAGCATGTGTTGAACTTGGAGCTGTTGGCCCACAGTAGGATGCAGGTCTGTGCTCTGAGGGACTCACACTCCTGGCGTCCTGCTGCCTGATGCTCACCTCTGAGAGCCCAAGTGTCCACTTCTAGGGTTCAGTCTGTGTCACAGCCCCAGGCAGAACACCAAATCTACAACGTCAGCTTCACAACCACTGGGGCTGAAACAGTCCACCACTTGGGGCACAGAAGGTGAGAAGCACACTGGTGTTGCAAGAGCCCACAGAGCCACGAGGGCAGAGGGACAGGAAGGTAAGATCTGACTCCTCTCGGCCTGAGATGGAGTTTCCTCAATTGCTCATTAACGAGGTAGCGAACCTATTGTCAACCTCTGTGAAGACTCAGGCTCCCAGCCCAACTCACAAATGACATAGTACTGAAGCAGGCCTTGATGACAGTCTTTTACCATCAAGGTTGCAGCCCTGACACTGGCCGTTTCAATGGCCCCAGTAAAGATGACCAAGGCGGGACCTGCGCAATTCATCTCTACTGATCATTTCTTTTCTCTAGGACTGTAGGCAGAGTAAGACTTGTATTTTCTGTCTCAGGACCCAAACACACTTTACCTTAGCAATCTCTCTGTCCTGTGCCTATATGCTTTCTTGCCATATAAAACATGTTGCTATAAACACATTTCTACTCTATGTACTCTTCCTTATCTACTGTTTTCCAAAGACATGGAGAATGCAAGGTGCTTCCAGGGGAGATCTGAGCCTGTAGAATTCTAAAGGAGAAAATATTTTCATTCTAAACACTAGATACATCTGCTCGTTAGCAATCTTTGTAAATTCTCCTGAGATTTTCCCAGTGTCGTTATTCATTTCTAAGCTTTGTGTTGCACAGAAAAATGCAAACTCATTTCAAGCTGGAATAATCAGGAATGCTCTTTACCAGAATATCTCACTGTTGTGAATGTGTGAGCAGCAAGAGTATGTTCTAATAATCAGACGTCTGGCTTTGTGGAGAGAGATCACTTTGGAATGAAAGGGGGGATTCCAGCCACAGCTTAACCCTGGAACATGTGTGTCTATGTGTCTGTCTCAGCTGGGCTCAGAGCTGAGCTGAAGTCTGTGCCACAGGTCCTGGTATCTATTTATGTGACTTGATATAAGTCTTGATATACTATAAGGTGGGCAGAAAGGCTTTGAGGAGTGTACATGTGCCTGGAGCAGAAGAAAGATTTTCTTTTTTTTTTTTTTTTTTTGAGACGGAGTTTCGCTCTTGTTGCCCAGGCTGGAGTGCAATGGCGCGATCTCGGCTCACCGCAACCTCCGCCTCCTGGGTTCAAGCAATTCTCCTGCCTCAGCCTCCCGAGTAGCTGGGACTACAGGCATGTGCCACCATGCCCAGCTAATTTTTGTATTTTTAGTAGAGACGGGGTTTC
>PVKV010007103.1:0-66719 GCA_004027835.1 Alouatta palliata | reverse complement strand
AGGCGTGAGCCACCACGCCCGGCCAAGAAAGATTTTCCTAGCTCCACCTCACGGGCTGTTCTGACACCTATCACAAGAACAAGAGGAAAAAGGCACAACAGGCAGAAGCTGAAGGGAGACTGGCACTTGCATTTGTGAGAGGAGGGAAGCATACAGTATGATTGGGGTTCACCCTCAGCCAAGAAACAGAGAGGCAGTGTCGAGGGGCCTGCCACTTTAGTGTCTTGTGAAGAGCCTCATTACCCATTAGGGATAGGCCTAGGGCCCATCATTCCTTTAGGGGGCCATGAAAATATCTTAATTTCTTTTAAAATTATGAGAAAAAGAATGAATCTTTGCACCAGGAGCATGTTTTAATATATTGGTATATTTATACCAATACAGTTGTAAAATATGATTTTAAAATGTGTTTTATGGAGGAAAGGGCCCATGAAGGCAAAAGTGCCTGTGCCTGACAAAGTCACCCACAGCCCTCATCTCGCGGATCTGGAGCCCCTCTGTGAAAAGGCACATGGGCAGGGCCTGGCTGCCACAGTGCCTGGGCAGCTGTGGCCTGGCAAGGTGCCAGCTCCAGACATCCATGGGGACCCTGAGTGGGTATCTCCAACAGGACTATTCATGAATACATGGCAGGCCCCTCCTCCAAGACTCCCCAAAATAATGGAGGGAGACAATGGGGGGTGCTGTGGTCTACTATGGACTGATGCTAATGAAACCTCCTCATTTGCACATGTAGACCCATGAGGCCCAGGAAATTCAGCTTACCCTGTGTGTGTGACTTAAGGCAAATACTTAATCCCTCTGAGCCTCCATTGTAAAATTGAGATAACATCGTCTAGCTCAAGAGGCTTTCAAGGTTAAATGAGATGGCATGTGTCAGGTGTCTGCCCAGTGTGTGGATCCACAGTTGTGTGCCCCTCCTCAAACACCTCGCACCTGCTCTGCAGGCCGGCTTCCTGGCGGGAGGCGGGCACACTGGTGAGTGCCTGGTAGTTTAGCTGCCTACTATTACGTATTGCAGTCCTGAAACATTTTCCTCTATTTCATATTTCAAAGACTGCCTTTTACCGTCGTTCCAAAAAGTTAAACTTTGCTGCTCTTTGTTTCTTGTTTCTTTTGCCAAATAGTATTTAAAAAAGAAAAAAGTCACTATAATGTATTATCGCCTACCACCACAATTTCATAAAGATGGGATCATACCACCAAAAAGGGAGTAATATGAGAATACAGAATAGTCTAAGAAATGTGAGTAAGCAGCCTAACACTGAGGCACACACACACACACACACACACACACACACACACACACACAGAGACAGACAGAGACCTGTTCCTTTCCATCATTCTGTTGTTTCCCAGTTTGTCATTCTGCTGTTTTCCCTTTACTGGGAGCAGACCAAACCATACAACAAGGTATGTCAGGGCCTTGCAGGGACCCTGGAAAAACAAGGCCCTCAAGCATCATCAATGATTTCCTCCCATCACTAATTTAACTCCTTCCGAAAGCATCCACTCTATGCCAAGGCATTGTATTGGGCCCTGGAGGGGATGCAGAAACAAGCGAGCCATGGTCCCTACCCTCAGAGGGCAGAGGGGGAAGCAGTCAGCATGCAACAGCGCGTCAGAAGTTAAGGCCTGACCGCACTGTGAGCAACAGTCTGTGGACCTGCAGAGGGAACAACCAAGCCCTGCTAGCACGTTACTTTGGGGTAAGGTCTGGAAGTACAAGAAAGCTGCTGAGTCAAAGGCACTGCAGCCCAGGGCAGGCTGAGGGAGACAGGTGGGAAAAGGGAGGCAGGGGCTAGGTCTTACAGTGCCCCGAATGCCAGCCGCAGGAGTCTGGGGTTTGTACTGCTGGCAACGAGGTGTCACTGCAGGTTCTTGCTGCTGCTGTTAACAATAACTCACTTACTGAGCGCTCACTGTGTGCAGCGTTTGCCTTGCCTCATTTAACCCTCCTGACCACCAGAGGATGCAGGTACTATGACCACTCCATCCGACAGATGAGGAACTGAGGCTTAAGAGAGGTGGCGAGGTTTTCCCTGAAGGAGCCGGGATTCATATTCAGGTCTGCCTGGTTTCAAAGCCCAGGCTTTTAACATGCTGGCAGCAGAGACCTGCGCTACAGAAAGGTAATTCTGACTGCCACAGGAGGAACAGATTTAGGGCTGGGGAGAATTGGAGGCAGAAAGCGAGACAATAACCACAGCTCTAGTCAAAGGCTGCAAGGACCTGAGGTGGGGCAGCCAGAGCGGGATAAAAGCATAAAAGGCGCAATATTCTGGAAAGAGATGAGAGAATGCAGTGGCTGCAGTGAAGAAGAGGGAGCTGGCAAGGTGCTGCTGTGCAGACTAAAGATTTAAACACCAGGAGGGAAGGAAGAGTTCATTGGGTTATTGAAATGAAGAAAATATAACATTTCAGAGCTCCTTTTCTCACACATCATGAGAGTGGGTGATTACCAAATGCCCAAGTGGAATAGCACCTGAGTCACTTGTTCAATTCTTCTTTCAAATTCGTTATTTTTGGTGTCAAGGGAGGGGTGAAGGGCTATAGTCTTCATAATTGGCTTTGGTACCATGGAGAAGCTGGTGACAGTGTGGGGCCCTCCAGGCCTCCTTTTAGCCCTGTGACTTACGAATGCTCCTTATGGGGAGCTATTAGGGACACTGGACATCCCAGGTAACAGGAAACCTTAACAGGGGTCACGTAAAGATATGCTTGAACACAAAAGGGTGAAGAGAGGAATTACAGGCAGAGGTGAAAAGCCTTTCAGCAGTTCAAGTCGCATAAAATAAATATGGGGCTATGCCTTCTCCCCTTGCTGAATGTTCTTCCCGAGAGACTTTCGGGAGGTTAGAGAGGCAGTAAGGAGACAAGCAGCTCATAGTTAATGTGGGTCCACCCTGTGCCAGGTAGGACTCCAGGCTTCTCATTATTTCATTTAGCCCTGACAGCAACCTGACATGGTTCATATTGTAATTCCATCTTTAGAGACAAAGAAACTGTGGCTCAGTGAAGATGTGGAACTGGGATTTGAGCCCAGAGATGGTGGTTTCTCAAACCCATGCTCTTCCCACCAGTCACACCACTACTACTTCCTCCACATATGTAATTCCTTGGACCCAGTGGACTGTGGGAAGTGATGGCTGAAACAGAATCTGAGTGTACAGTCAGACCAGTGAACAACAGGTCAGGAAGAGAGGAGTCTAACAACAGGGATTCCTCAGGCCTCTACTAATGGACACCAACCAGAATATGTGCACTGATTTGGCAAGCCAAAGACCAAGCCACACCACAGAGCTGGAGATCTGTTCAGCACAAGTGCCCATCTGAGGTTTCTAGAGCCCACCCAGAACTGAGCTGCCAATGACCTGCAGAGTGGGAAAGGATGTGCTCTGTAAGAAAACCTGTTCCAACTGTAATCCAGACTCCCAGTCCGCTCATTACTCCTCTGTCCTGTATTATAGGTGCTATCTTGGCTTTATGAAATGCTTCCATCAAACTACCAGAGCAAGCAAGGAAGTTTGTCCAAATGCCTTGATTTCATGTATTTTTCTCCTTTTCAATCATAGGAAAGAAACTCCATATGTCCTTCTAAATATTTGACAGAAATCTGCTAGAAAAATTCAATGCTAATATATTTCAGTTCTCATGAAACATAAGGCACTCCCGCAATGCCGCTAAAACCCGTCAAAATACATTCTCCATGAACAGACTCATGTCCCTGAAGAGTGACTTGATGCAAGAGGGTGGCACAGAACTGTGGAAAGAAATTGGAACATGAACTTAATAAATTAGCATATGTAATGAACCCAAACGTTTACACATAACAGGGATTAGAGGAGAACTGACCTCTAGGAAGGTTTGGGTTCTTTTTTTTTTTTTTTTTTTAAAGACGGGGTTTCACCATATTGGTCAGGCTGGTCTTAAACTCCTGACCTCAAGTGATCCACCCGCCTCTGCCTCCCAAAGTGCTAGGATTACAGGCGTGAGCCACCCACCTGGCTAGGTTTGGGTTCTTAAGTCATGCAGGTCTTGATGGCCAAGGCCATCTCTAAAAGAAATGTTTTCCTTTTTTCAGGGTGACTATATACTAAATTTTAAAGGTATATTATTTGTAGTTTAGTTCCAGTGATCTCTATGCTTCCCTGAGGTCATTTTCTTCTTCTTTCGAGGTACCCACTATTGTCTGACATTGGCCACATCAGGGCCTGGAGAGAGAAACAAGGGAAATGGGTCCATCACCTTTGACCAAACCTGCCTTGGCAGGTGTAGAGCAGGCAGGAGGAGTTCCTTTCTTGGTCTAAGAGGTAATCATAGCCATTGATCTTTTTTTCTTTTTTTTTGCTTTCTTATCCTGACTGTTCCTCAGTTCCTCAGACAATAGTTCCTAATATTGATTGGAAACATTTCTAATGACTGGCAGGAATCAGGACATGTGCTTGGCTCTGAAGTCCAGTGAGACCTGAAATCACTTTCCACATTTGCTGGGAAAGAAGGTGGCACATGGCAGCCGGGGTGATCTTTATAGTGTGGAATCCTCCTTGTTGCCTGCCCACTTAAACCTTTCCAGGTGCTTTCTACCTCACCAGAATATAGAGCGAAGCTTTCCACATGGCCCACCTGGCCCTGCTTGCTCTGTCCCTGCGCTCACCTCTCTCGACACTCTTCCCTTGGCCACATTGCTCCAGCCACCTTGGCTCTTTATCTGTCCCTTGGACTTGTCGAAGTCATCTCTACCTTAGGGCCTTGCATGTGTTCCTCTGCCTGGAAAGCCCTTCCTTTAGATCTTTTTCCTGCTTGCCATCTGGGTCTCAGTTCAAGACCCTTGTTCAGAGAGTTCCCAACTATCCAGGACTCTGCCCTCTGCCCTACTTAATCTTCTTCTTAGCACTTATCACTGTTGTACATCTTCCCCTTCGTGTGTCTACATGTTTACCACTGCCTCCTCCGACAGAAGGTAAGTTCCATCAGCGCAGGGAGCTTTTTTCTCTTATCCATACTGCACTGCAGCTCCTCGAACAGCTCAATCATTGTTGAAGAAGTGGGGAATGAGCAGAGATTCAAACTCCAGAGCTTGTGCTACAACCTCTTACAAGAGAAGATGAACATCTCTCTCTGTCTCCTCTTAAATATTGTCTCTTATCTATTGCTGCAAACCAGGAGGATTCATTCATACCTTCATTGGGGTGAAAATTAAGGACCTTTCTTTTCTTACATCCCTATTCCCCTTCCAAAAGAACAAGCTAACAATTGTCCAAACACCATTTATTAAAAAGCCATCTTTGTCTGAGCCGGTGTGGAAAGTGAGTGGGAATCATGAGATAAATGCTGATTTAAATTTAATATATTTTAGGCTGTTCTTCTGGACTATTCTGTTACATCCTGTATTAGTAGCCTACAAATTACTGTACCTTTAAAACACATAAGTAATCTCTTAATAGACAGATTCTCTTCATGCCTCTTTTATTTTTTTTGAAACATTTCTAAACTATTTTTGACTGTTTATTCTATCAGATGGTTTTGATTTTTAGACTCGCTTTGAAAAGTTAAAAGATGTCTGGTTCAGATTTTGATTTGAATTGCATTAAACCTCTAACCTAATTTTAGAAGAATTTATCTTTACACCATCTTTCTTCCAGTGAATTGCTAGATTTCTTGGAGATCTGTAGTTTTCTTTTAAAATTTTAGTTTCCCATTTTTTTGCTGTTATTGTGGATGGAGTTTCCATTCTATGCCCCATCCCCTCAATGTTTTGAAATTCATATGTAGATTTTAGTTCAGAGAAGATTAATGGCTAAGCTAGAAACTTCTGATATGGGAAGTTCCACCATAAATCTCAGATCCTCTTGAACCATACTGTGTAATTAGGCTAAATGATGTGGATTTATGAATAGATCTGCTAGGAATAGACATTTTCTTTGAATAGAATGGATTTTTAATTTTACATTTAATTGTGTTCAAGATTGCTATATTCTTTTACAGGCTCTTTATACATCAGGTAAATGTTCATGATCTGACCTCATCTGTACTTTCAGTGTTGCCTGGGATTTCCAATGTATCTCCACATTGTTTTATTTGCATTTGATGCAGTAGCTATTTTAAACCCTCTCTACAATGCTGAAACTCCAATTCCACCATGACCTCACTTTCAGAAGACGAATTTGCCTCCCAAAGACAGATGGGGAGAGGGGTGGGGGTTAGGGGAAGAGAGAGGTAATAAACACATGGAACATTAAACAAAACCTCAACTTCCTGACATGAAACTGACTCACTTAATTATGAGGTAGGAGGCGGGACTCAACTCTGGAGGCTGGGCTCAGACACTGGACCAAATTGAGGACTAGTTAAATCAGGGCCAGGATAGAAGCAGCTTTCCATAAGACACTCCATCAGTATGCTATGTCAGTTTACCACTGCCATGGCAACACCCAGAGGTTACCACCCCTTTTCATAGCAACAACCTGACAACTTACCACCTTCATTTATAAATTGCTTCATAAACTGCCCCTTAATTTACACGTAATTAAAATTATAAATATGACTACAGAAGTGCCTCTGAGCTGCTGTTCTGGGCATCCTGCCTACGGGGTAGCCCTGCTCTGCAAAAAGCAGTATCTCTGCTGCTGCTGTACACTGTCACGTCAATCACAGTTTCTGTTTAGCACCCTCCACTCACCCTTGAATTCTTTCCTGGGCAAGGCCAAGAACCCTCCCGGGTTAAGCCCCAGTTTTGGGGCTCACCTGCCCTGTATCACTTGTATCTGGACCAATCTGTCTTTGCTGTTCCAGTTTCCACGCCCCATCTCTCATCTGAACCCTATCTCCCCATATCTCCAAGAATCCCTTATTGTTGGGTATTTAGGTTGTCATTTGCCTACAATAAAAACACAATGCTTGATGAACTACATTGTCATATACCCCTGGCTGCTTACCCAGGTTTTTCTTTCGATAAATAATTGAAAGTACAATTGCCAGATAAAAGGGTATACACACTTTGGTTCCTTTGGATTACCAAGTTATCAAACTCTAATATGTGCCCCCACTATTTTATGGTGGCAGACTTGCCTGTTTTCCTGAACTCTTACCAACACTGAATGTCATTCTTTTTTTCTTTGTTTCTTGATACAGAGTCTCACTTTGTCACCCAGGCTGGAGTGCAGTGCACAATACTGGCTTACTGCAACCTCCACGTTCCAGGCTTAAGCAATCCTCCCACCTTAGCCTCCTGAGTAGCTGGGACCACAGGTGCTCACCACCATGACTGGCTGATTTTTGTATTTTTTGTAGAGAGGGGTCTTGCTACATCACCCAAGCTGGTCTCCAACTCCTGGGCCCAAGCAATCTGTTCACCTTGGCCTTCTAAAGTGTTGGGATTATAAGAGTGAGCCAATTATCCTTCTTTTTAACCATCCAATTTATTAGGCAAAAGTGACATCTCAATACTTTAATTTGCATCCTTACTGATTGTCTGAGCAAATGATAAACTCTGCCTTGTTTGTGGTCATTTTCTCTGTGCTTCAATAGTGCCAGGCACATTGAGACACTTAACAAACATTTACTGAATAAAAAAAATGAATGTACTGACCATATGGTAAGTTCTGGGCAAGGTGTTATATTAAATAAAAATTATTACATGCAGAGCAGGCCAGGAGAAAAAAAATTGTAATACAATGAAAGTTGAATATTTTTTCATATGCTTATTGGCCGTTTATAGTTTCTCTCTCTTTTGTTTTTGATGACTCTCCTGCTTGTGTGTGGCACCTCCTCCTGACTCTCTTCCACCTGCTCCAGCCTCGTAAGCCATGCCTGCTTCCCCTTCACCTTCTGCCATGATTGTAAGCTTCCTGAGACCTCCCCAACCATGCATACTGAACAGCCTGCAGAACTGTGAGCCAATTAACCTCTTTTCTTTATAGATTACCCAGTCTAAGGTATTTCTTTTATTTATTTAATTAATTTATTTATTTATTTTATTATTATTATTATTTTTTGGGCTTTCCAGCAAAACCCAGAAAGCCTGCTAGACAAATTCTAAAAGAGCTGTAACACTTAAGGTATTTCTTTATAGCAGTGTGGGAATGAACTAATACAGAGTTATAAAGATATTAATTCTTCACCCATTATATATTTAAGCACTATGTCTTCTTAACTATTCTTTTCCTTTTATGGTTTTGATGAACATAAGTCCTTAATATTTATGCAATCATATATTTCAGGCTTTTTTTTTTTTCTTTTTGAGATGGAGTCTATCTCTGTTGCCAGGACGGAGTGCAGTGGTGTGATTTTGGCTCACTGCAACCTCCGCCCCCAGGGTTCAAGTGATCTTCTTGCCTCAGCCTCCCGAGTAGGTGGGATTACAGGTGCCCACCACCATGCCTGGCTAATTTTTGTATTTTTAGTAGAGATGGGGTTTCACGATCTTGGCCAGGTTGGTTTTGAACTCGTGACTTCGTGATCCATCCGCCTGGGCCTCCCAAAATGCTGGGATTACAGGCATGAGCCACCGCGTCAGGCCTATGTTTCAGGCTTCTAAGTTTCTGGCCTTTGTTGTCCTAATGTTACAAAATATTCATCTATAATTTACTCTAGTAATTGTATAGTTTCTTTTACTTAACCTTTTAAACTCCTGCCCATTGAGAATTTGTTCTCGTATGTAGTGTGATGTATGAATCTAATTTAGTTTTTTCTTAAATGATTAACCAGCTTGTGCTACATAATTTGTTAATATAATATTCCTTGAAGAATCTTTCTTTGATCTTAAATGTACCATTGTCATGCCATATTATATTTTTGTATTTTCTATTGTGTTTCATTAGTCTATTTGCTTATTTCAGTGTTAGCACCACTGCTATAAATACAGGTGGAATTTTCTTGGCTCTATTTTATGCACTTACTTTTCCAGATGAACTTTAGAATAACTTCATCAAGTTTGCAAAAAATCTCATTAAGTTGACTGGAATCTGGAATTAGGGAAAACTGACTTCTATAAAAGCGTGAAGTTTTCCCATCTATATACAGAGTATGTTTCCACACATATTCAGTCTTTATGTCTCCTCGCAAAGCTGGTTAATTTTATTCAGATGAGTTTCATACATTTGTAGTTAAGTTATTCAAGGACACTATGTATATATATGTAAATGTGTACATGTGTATGTATGTGTATTACATACAGTAAAATTCAGCCTTTAAAGGCATATAGTTCTATGAATTTTGACAAAAGCATGCAGCTGTGAAGCTACCACCAAATCAAGATATAGAATATTTCCATCAGACCAAAAAAATTCCCATATGCCTCTTTATATCAACCTTCCCCTCACCCCATTCTCTTGCAACTGCTGATATGAGTTTTGTCCCTATCGTTTTACCTTCTCCAGAATGTCATATAAGTGGGAAATATGTAACCTTTCGAGTCTTTTTCCCCTTAGCATAATGCTCTTAGGATTCGCTGACATTGGTGCACTTATATTTGTTCACCAGCTGGTGAGCTGTGGACAGCTGGGTTGTTTCCAGTTTTTGGTGATCATGAAGGTTTTGTGTGTTTGCCTCTGTGTGTGGACATAGGTCTTTATTTCTCTTTGGTAATACTTAGGAGCAAATTGTTGGGTTGTATGCCAAGTGTATGTTCAGTGCTGTGTGTACTTTTGCTGCTACTGCAAATACAATTTTTTCTTTATATTTTCTGAAAGCTTATTGCTATATATATGAAATGTTTGCTTATGTATTATTCTTTTGTGATAGCTCACCCTGCCAAACTTATTTCTAATAATCTTTTCAGCTGATTTTATTATCATAACTCAGAAATCTAAAGTCATCATCATAGCTTTGTTTTCTGCTATCTAATGTTGCTAAATTTTATTTCTTATGGCACTGGAGAAAATGCCGGACCAATACTGAATAATAAAAGTAGAAGACATCTTTGTTTTCTTTCTGTCATTAATAGTAATTTTTAGACTTAGGTTTTATAGATGGGCTTCATGCAATCTATGACTTTCCAATTTGATCAAAATCAATTCCACTTTATGCTTTATGGAGCAGGAATGTTCATCAAATTCATAAAAAGGTCTGCAACCCCCAAAAGGCTGTTGAGTTTTTATCTTCCTACTTTATCAGAAATGGTTGCTCAACTTTATCAGCTGTTATTTTGGAATTCATTCTTCATTCTGCATTTATGAGAATTTACGAATTTCCTACTATGTCAAACATCAAGCTAAGAATTTATTAATATAATCATGTTTTTCTCCCTTTACTGTAAATACAACAAAAATGTTAACAGAGTCCTAAAATTAATATTATTACATTCCTAGACTACACCTTGTCTGGCCATTATAAATTATTATTTTAATACATAGTTAGAAACAATTTGCTAATATGTTGAGAATTTCTGAATGTTTATTCACTTGCGAATTAATTTGTAAATTTTTGGTGGTGTGTGATTTTGTGTGTGTGAAACTCAAGGGCTTTAATACAATAAAATGAACTGTGATGGTTTCCATTTTTCTAATTGCTCAAGAACAGTTCTGTTAGTATAAAGGTAATTAGCACCATGAACATTTGATGGATTTTATTGTCAAAGATACCTGAGACTAGCTTCTTTCTGAGAAATAATTATTTGACCACTTTGCCGATTTCTTCCATGGTCTGTTCAAGTTTTGTAACCCTTCTAGAGTCAATTGTGCTCATTTATTTCTTTAGCAACAATACGTATTTGCTAAATAACTACAAATATTCACCTGTAATTTAAAAAAAATGTTAAAGCTACACACATTTTTTACGCATATGTACAGGTTATTTGATTAACAAAATACACATTTAAGTAAAAGCATTTATAAATTCATCTCTTTGTCATGTGTGTGTGTGTGTGTGTGTGTGTGTGTGTTTTTTTTTGGGAACAGTAGTAAAATGTGATGTTCATGATGTTTTTGATATTTAAAATGAGCTCTCATCAAGAAAAAAAATCCAGGGCTTCTGGGGCTTTGAAGTGGATTTTCTTCATCATGTTACAGAATTATCTTTCTATTCCACTGAGAGGCTTTTTTTCCCCAGTGGAATTTGTGTTGAATGTTTCCAAAAGACATTTTGGCATCAGTTGAGATTATGATGTGCTTTTAAAAAACAGTACTTACTAAATGAGTATATCAGTGGGGCTTCCTGCTATTCACTTTATTTTGTATTCTTGGAATAAAATATATGAATTATGGTATGTGAATCTCTTAATGTTGTAGAATTCAGCTTGCTAGTTTTTCTTTAGGATTTTGGCATTTCTATTTATAGGAGAAACTGGTATACATGTTTTTCCTTCTTTAGTTTTTATATTTTCTACCCAGAGATGTTTTCCAAGAGCACAATCTTCCTTATTCTACAGAACTTCGGATTCACAATATCTTTGCTTCCGCTTCCCTCTCCCCAAAGTATCTTACTTTTGGACGTCTATGGGGTGAGAGTTCGGAACCAGTGCCTTGCTTGCCAGGCCTTTCTACTTACAACCTTCTGGAGTAACTCTGCCTTTCGTTCTTCAAACCATATCTGCCCAGCATCTCACTACTGCTGTGGCTGGGGTGATATCCTTATCCTGGCCTTCCAGGTAACACCTGCATTTTAGAGGCTTGAAGGTATGTCTGCATTGGAGTTCTGGGCAATGTTTCTCTAGTGCCCAGTCCATTTTTGCCTAGAGAGAAAGATACTCTGCTTCTCTCTTTTGAAGATTCACAAGAGAACCTAGAACTCTACCTTCCTGGCCTGGCTAGCCCTTCCCCAGGACACGGTTGTGGGAATAAATGGTGCAGACGAGCATGAGTGAAATAAAACCTTGCCTGCTCAAGCACTGTAGGTAAGAGCTGTAGCTCTAAGTGGACAGCTAAAGCTTCTCTTTTTTCCTAGGGCAACAGTTAAATAGAAAGTTGGGAAAGAGGTGTTAATTCCTCTATCGGCATAAGGCCTATTGAAATCAGTGTAGTTTGGAAGTTGCGAGTCAGTATCTAATACTATATTCACTCTAGCACCAAGTGAAGATGAGGCACTCTTCTAAAATAAAATGCTTCCCGGGTTGAAGGGTGCTGTAGCCTCATATAAATGGTAAGTAATTTTATGAAAGTCTGGCATATATGGACAATGATACTTGATTTTATGTTAACAACATGACATCAACAACATTTTTTTCACAAGCACATTAAACTTGAGAAACCCGTTTCTGTGTTTTCTTAGACAACAGTCAATAAATCTGCTTCCTTCACCATTGACCAGGATTGCGTTTCCATGTGGCTTGGCTTTAGTACTTGGGGGACAGCCATCAGAAGATATGCAAATTATTCTCTTGTTTGAGGGAGAAAGGCATTTATTAGTTTAGAGAAGTCTCAGTACGTTGATGAAAATTATTGTATGAAACTATAAATGTAGTTTCACTCTTTAAAGTGAAACTACAGAGTCAGTTTGAATTCCAGCAAAGATGTCTGCTGGTTGGTGACTCCCCTGTGAAAATAAAGCACAATGGCTCAGCTACTTGTGATAATTAAAAAACAGACTCTCAATAAAAATGCTTTAAGGACACTAGATGTACAAATTTGACTACAGTGCAGGATTTTCCTATTTTAGGCCTTTAATAAATGCTCATGTTCCTAAAGATTGACACACAGGACATCTTTTCTTATACACAATATTATAAATGATACTTAAGAGCAAAAACCAGGACTACAACTAACAAAGAACGTAAAGGACCTCTTCAAAGAGAACTACAAGCCACTGCTCAATGAAATAAGAGAGGACACAAACAGATGGAGAAACATTCCATGTTCATGGCTAGGAAGAATCAATATTGTGAAAATGGCCATACTGCCCAAAGTAATTTACAGATTCAACGCTATCCCCATCAAGCTACCAATGACCTACTTCACAGAACTGGAAAAAACCACCTTAAACTTCATATGGAACCAAAAGAGAGCCCGCATAGCCAAGTCAATTCTGAGCAAAAAGAACAAAGCTGCAGGCATCACATTACTGGACTTCAAACCATACTACAAGGCTACAGTAATCAAAATAGCATGGTACTGGTACCAAAACAGAGATATAGACCAATGGAACAGAACAGAGGCCTCATAGGCAACACCACACATCTACAACCATCTGATCTTTGACAAATCTGACAAAAACAAGCAATGGGGAAAGGAGTCCCTGTTTAATAAATGGTGTTGGGAAAACTGGCTAGCCATGTGCAGAAAGCTGAAACTGGACCCCTTCCTGACACCTTACACTAAAATTAACTCCAAATGGTTAAAGACTTAAACATAAGACCTAACACCATAAAAACCCTAGAAGAAAATCTAGGTAAAACCATTCAGGACATAGGCATAGGCAAGGACTTCATGACCAAAACACCAAAAACATTGGCAACAAAAGCCAAAATAGACAAATAGGACCTAATCAAACTCCACAGCTTCTGTACAGCAAAAGAAAGAGTCATTAGAGTGAATCAGCAACCAACAGAATGGGAAAAATGTTTTGCAATCTATGCATCTGACAAAGGGCTAATATCCAGAATCTACAAAGAACTAAAACAGATTTACAAGAAAAAAAACAAACAAGCCTATTCAGAAGTGAGCGAAGGATATGAACAGATACTTTACAAAAAGAGACATTTATAAGGCCAACAAACATAAGAAAAAATGCTCATCATCACTGGTCATTAGAGAAATGCAAATCAAAACTACACTGAGATACCATCTCATGCCAGTTAGAATGGTGATCATTAAAAAATCCGGAGACAACAGAGGCTGGAGAGGATGTGGAGAAATAGGAACACAGTTGGTGGGAGTGTAAATTAGTTCAACCATTGTGGAAGACAGTGTGGCGATTCCTCAAGGACCTAGAAATAGAAATTCCATTTGACCCAGCAATCCCATTACTGGGTATATATCCAAAAGATTATAAATCATTCTATTATGGAGACACATGCACACGTATGTTCATTGCAGCACTGTTTACAATAGCAAAGACCTGGAACCAACCCAAATGCTCATCGATGATAGAGTAGACAAGGAAAATGTGGCACATATACACCATGGAATACTGTGCAGCCATAAAAACCGATGAGTTCGTGTCCTTTGCAGGGACATGGATGAACCTGGAAACCAACATTCTCAGCAAACTGACACAAGGCCAGAAAATCAAACACTGCATGTTCTCACTCATAGGCGGGTGTTGAACAATGAGAAAACATGGACACAGGGAGGGGAGAATCACACACTGGGGTCTGTCGGGGGGAAATAGGGGAGAGAGAGCAGGGGGTGGGGAATTGGAGAGAGAGAGCATGGGGAGAAATGCCACATATAGGTGATGGGGAGGAAGGCAGCAAATCACACTGCCACGTGTGTACCTATGCAACGATCTTGCATGTTCTTCACATGTACCCCAAAACCTAAAATGCGATTAAAAAAAAAAGAAGAAGAAGCAAAAACCTATTATTCTACTGCGTATCTAGAACTTTGGAATTTTAGAGCCAGAAGGGACCATGGGGACTGCTGCTCCAGGCCTGGAAAAATGAGGGGTTTTAGGGGAGACTTGGCCCCGAATGTAATCTCCAAACTCAGGCCAGGAGTCCTTAGCCCTCCTTTGCATCCCTGTTTTGGAGGGCATCAGCTGCGTCTCTGGAGGCAAAAAAAGGAACCACTTCAGCCAGGACTTTCTTCCAGAACCACTGGCATGGCTAGTGCCATTGGTGTGGCTGCTCAGTGGATGGGGAGAAACAAGTGCTCATTCCCAGGCTTTGAGGACCACGTGTTTGGAAGGCTGACCACTGAGGCTGGTGGAACCAAGTTATTACTTAAAGAAGAAACATGACCCTTTGGGAATCCAGTTCCTAAGAAGTTTTGATCTGGCCCCAAGCTCATTCTTCAGCTGGTTAAATTCAGGTGGCAGTGCCCATCTGGGCCCCAGAATCTAGCTAAAGGAAGACATTTAATCCAACTGTAGGGATATGTTTGCCTACAGCAAAGGTTTGAATGCCATCAGGAAAAACTATGTTTTTAAAATGGTTCTGCTGCTCCTGGACAGGATTCTGTAGCTCCAGTTGGATGGGATGTTATACTGAGGACACTGATCTGCCACTGAGGTCACCGTGTCCATGGGCATATGCACATTCCTCTGCTTTGGCTCCCAAACAGCAGGGACAGCGCTGGAGGTCTTGGCTGAGCTCCCCCTCTGTATGAGGCAAGCCTCCTCTTGGTGAGGTAAGGCCTATCAGCAGCCAGCTTGGTGGTTAGACTTCCTCACTGCTTATTCACAATACCAAAGTGAGTATCTGTGATTTGGGGATGCCGCATTTTCTTCTCTTTGTCTGGCTCCCCCAGACGATGACCCTAAGATAAAAATTGGGGTGCACATGGTTTATGTGGGAGGCTATCGCAAAAAACAGTGGCAGAGGAGTGGGGAAGTGAGACAGGAAAGGGAAGAGAGTCAATAGAGAAGACTGCCTTATCACGTAGTTTATCAAGTAGGTTATCACTATGGGTGCCTTGAGCTACAGATGCTGATGGAGTCAGTGCATGGCTCAAGCCTCAGAGTCACCATCCCAACCAAAGCAAAGGAGCTGGGATATTTACACCCTTCTCATCAGTCACTGGTTAGCGCTGCTCCTGGGAGTGGTACTTCTGTGGCACTTCAAGCTAGTCTTCTGCACAGGAAGAGGAACTCCCGCTACTCAGAGAAGGCCCTCGGGTAGTTGGTCTTTGGGCCAGTGTGCACTACCATGGTTAAGAAACCAGGGTGGAGCAGTGCCAGCTTCTGGAATAGTCATATTACTCTACATCTACTCCCCAAACCCAGGGTGTGTGTGTGTGTGTGTGTGTTGTTCAAACTAGTGGTATTGGGGTCATGGGGACATCACAATGAACTCTGATCTTGAAGATGGTAACCTAGGGGCCCGATGTGGTGATTTCTACACTTACACTCCACATAGAATCAAGGAGCACCAAATGTAGTTACAGACCCACAGCTTGGCACTGCAGGTGCTGACTGAGAATCAGCACTAAGCTGTTCCTTCAGTACCAGCAGATGGATGGTATTTCATGACAGTGAAGTTTATTTTCCTTAAGCTACAATAATTAAGATTTGCTGGGCTCCTGCTATGTGCTAAACCCTACACTACATAATTCATTCCTTACAGTCCTCTTAGGGAGTATGATTATCCCCATTTTACAAACGAGGCCAAGATGTGTTATCAACAATGAAAACCTGGACTGGGTCCTAGGGATCAACTGAAAAACAAGACAGACGTGGGCCTGTCGACAGGCTGTGAGCAAGTGCAGGGACTGCAGGGGCCTGGCCACTGAGTGGAGAAAGAACTGGAAGGGCCAAGACAGGCCTGGAGGGTCAGGAGACCAGTTAGGAGGCGAGGCGGAGTAAGCAGGCAGAAATGAACTCTCATGTTCTAAGTAGCAGCAGTGAGTTAAGCCGTTAACCAGGGCCACAGAGTTTGCAAACTGGATGGTGGTGTTTCTTTTTCTTCTTCCTTTTTGTTTTTTTGAGACAGGGTTTCGCTCTGTTGTTGCCCCTGCTGGAGTGCTGTGGCACAAAAATGGCTCATTGCGGCCTCGACCTCCTGGGTTCAAGTCATCCTCTCGCCTCAGCCTCTCAAGTAGCTGGGAACACAGACCTGGGCCACTATGCCTGGCTAACATGTTTTTGTTTTCATTTATTTGTTTATTTATTTGCTTGAGACAGGGTCTCACTCTGTAACCCAGGCGGGAGTGCAGTGATGAGCACTCCTGGGCTCAAGTGATCCTCCCACTTCAGCCTCCTAAGTAGCTGAGACTACAGGTGCATGTCACCAAGCCTGGATAATTTTTTGTATTTTTAGCAAAGATGGGTTTTTGCCATGTTGCCCAGGCTGGTCTGAAACTCCTGGGCCCAAGCAATCTACCTGCCTTGGCCTCCCAAACTGCTGGGATTACGGGCATGAGCCACTGCCCCTGGCTGGTTATGCTTCAAACTCAGTCTAATCCTAAAACCTATCTCAACATTTTTCTGTTTTTAAATAATATTCAATATTTAACCCTACATTTCTGTTTTTCCTTAACTACAGTAGTACCTGCCTGATGGGGAAATATATATAAACATATAAATATATATATATTTGGCTATGTGGACTTTTACATGCAGAAGGATGATATATGTTTGAATATTTAATTCACTGATACATGGTAGACTAGGAAGGCAAGACTTGAGCTTTGAGAAGCTGACACATTTGGGAATCTGAATAAAGTCAGCCCTCTTTATTCCTGTCTAATGAGAGCAGGGGCAGGATGGGGGCACTTGTCCAAGTCCCCTAGATGTCCCCCTGTTAGCTCCTCCTTTCTCTGCTCACATTCTGCCCAGGGAGAATGGTGAAGATTGGTGGCTGTGCCTCCAGGAGGTTTCTCCTTGCAGGCTGATGAAGAGTGAGGGTGCATGACTCACAGCCTGACATGCCACTGGTACAGTGAGAGTTTTTAGAGCTTTGGGGCAGCAAAGCCAGTAGGAGATAGAGCCATTGTAAGAAAGAATGTGATATTCTCTAGTTTCCATCTGGCTCTAAGCTCCAGGATACAAATCTGAATATAATGCGGCATCAGTTCAAGTAACAGAGAGGATCAGAGCCCTTTACCATTTGCAATAGGTTGGAGTCCATATCCCAGTAAGGGACTCCTTGTGGAGACCAAGCTCCATTTTCCAACTTACAGACAAGCCAAGAAAAGATTTATGGGTAAGGACCGGACAGTTATGGAGGGTGCGATGAGAAAAGTGAAAAACAAGAGTGTGAGGTGTCGGGGGGTTCAGCGGCTCAGCCATGGGTGATGGTCCCCACTTCCTCCTCCGCAGGACCCCAGCCTGGCTGCTGAGCAGATGAAGGCAGCTCCTCCACCCATGCATGTGTGTCACCAGCAACTTGTTAGTCTACACGGTACATACTCAGGACACAGAAAATACCTGGGGAGGCTTTTGTTAACAGAATCATCACTCTGAAGATAAAATAGAATCTTTGGCTCATTGTAAAGTAAGGGGCTGTGATTTAAGGCCAAGCAGGTTTGTGATGCAGCCTCAGCTCTGAGGCTTACTAGCGGTGGGCTTTGGGTAAGGACTTCAATGACCCAGTTTGTTTCCTCTTCTGAAAAATAGGCTGCTTCTATTTCAAAGGGTTATTTAAGGCCCTAATGAACATGTGTACAGGCACACGCAGAGAGAGACATTCAACGAACATTAGTGTGCTCCCTTCCACTGGAGGTGGGCAGGGATATCCTGACTCTAAAGTGGTGAGTCTAGCATAAATGTGCTTTGAGAAGCTGTAGAGGGAACCTCAGTGCTGGAGGACAGTGGGCAGAGCACTGACTATGGGGAGGGAGTGTGGGATTCTTTTTTGCCAGAGGTTGGGTTTATCTTTTGTGGTTTTCAAACTGTGTCCTTTGGAACTCAGGGGCCTCCTGGGGGTAGGACAAGGGGAGGAGGAGTGTGGGTCTGAAAAATCAAGTGGTTAGGGCTTTGGGGACCCTAAGACGGCAATACTTTTATCTGTGTGAAACACTGGGATTCCATGTAAAGACTGTTTGGAAAAGGATTCCGAGGCTAAAACAAACAACAAACAAACCAAAATCTGAAAACTGCAGAGAGAAACAATCCAGAAGGCCACTTTGAACACAAAGGCTCCATAACATGGAACAGAGCTTCATCACTGACGAAAAGAGGGGTTGGCTAGATGACCTCAATCCATGGGCAAAATTCTTCAGAGAGAGGGTAGAGCAGGAAATAACACTGCTTTTTACCAGCGAGAGGGATAAGGGGTACTCAATCATAGACTCAAAGCCAAGGGATTGTCTTGATGAAAGACAATAGAAGCCAAGAGTTCTTGGGAAACTTCCATGGTGCTGTTTTCCTGATTGTACCACCCAGTGCAAATTAAGAAGGGTTCTTTTAGGCTCTCCTCAGTGCACAGGGATGGCATTTTAGACAGCTCTTTGGGGACCCAGCACATTTCTGCACCAATATAGAATCTTTCTCCAGCACCCCACTGCAGAAGCTTGAGCTGTCTGCAGGTGGCTTCACAGCCCTTACCTTCTTCAGCTCTTCCTGGACGCTCTGGCTGTTGTCTTCAGAGGACAGACTTTCCTTCTGGTTCTCAGATTCTGTCTTGGGTTCAGACTCCTGGTCTTCCCCTGAAGAAGTCTCCTTTTCACTCATTTTCATTGCTAACTCGTACAGCGTATTTCTCCGTTTCTCCTCTGTGGTGTCTGTGGGAGGCCGAGGGTCCCGAACCTCACTGCTGATGTCTGTCTCTGATAAATCACCCGACACCTAAATGAAAGCAGAATCATGAGACGAGGAGCCCTCTGCCACAGTCATGTTGCTTCTTGTTCCCAGTAACCCCTGAGTAAGGGAACATAGGAACATGCAGGCCAGGAAAGTAACAGCTTTCTTACTTGGTCTGCCTTCTCTTCAGATGGACTTTTACTTTTTACCTTTACTTTCTCAAATGCGTGAATTTGAGAAGGTAAGCTTCTTCACTCAGAAAAGAGTTTGAATTCATTTTTTTTTTTTTTTTCCCATTCAGGGACTACTCTCTGAGCTCCCACCATGGGCAGCCCTGTGCTGGTACAGAGGACGCTGGGAGAACCTGACCAGCCCTTTCTGGGCCAGCCCTGTAATGAAGGAGACACACTCAGACTTCTCATATTCATTTTTAAAAGCTGATACCTGATAATTGTACATATTTATGGGGTAAATGTGATATCTGATACATGCCTACACTGCGTAATGATCAAATCAGGATAATTAAGATATCCATCACCTCAAGCATTTATCATTTGTCTTGAAAACATTCCAGATATACAATATGTTATTATTTTTAGAGATAGGGTCTCACTGTATTGCCCAAGCTGGAGTGCAGTAGCTATTCACAGACATAATCCCATCACTGATTAGCATGGGGGCCTGGACCTGCTCTGTTTCCAATCTGGGCTGGTTCACCCCTCCTCAGGCAATCTGGCTCCCAGGAGGTCACCGTATTGATGCCAAACTTAGTGTGGACAACCAACCAGCACAGTGCACTACAGCCCAGAGCTCCTGGGCTCAAGCGATTCTCCTTGCCTCAGCCTTCCAAGTAGCTGGGACTACAGACACATGCCACCATGCCCAGCCCAAATATACAATAGATTATTGTTAACTACAGTCCTCCTCCTGTGCTAACACTAGAACCCATTCCTTCTATCTAACTGTATTTTTGTAACCAGTAACCAATAGGGTGGAAATGGAGAGGAGGAGAGGTTGGCTAATGAGTAACTTTTTATGGTGGTTCAGTGCAGAGAAGATGATGTGCGTGGCTGGGATGTGGGGAAGGGAAGGGATTTCACAGCCCATAAACAAGCACTTGATGGGAGAGGCTGAGGATTAGGGAAGGGTTCCCTGTAGAAAGGACTCTGAGTTGAGATTCAAAGTTAACAGTCACGCAGCTAAAAGGGGGAGAGGGAAGAACAATATTATAGGCAAAGGGCCACGATTTTGAGATGGTGCAAGGACCTTGCACATACATATGTAAGGAATATTGTTTGACATTCCCTTAATAATTGTATCTTCTGCTTCAATTCTCCACTTGCTGAGTATCTCCTAAAGTCCTTCTGTGAGTAAAGCCCTTACCAGGCCTGGGAAACTCCAGGAAGACATAGAGAGTATGACTCTTACTCTACTCTTGCCTTCAGTTAGACAGATGTGTACTGAAGTGTTCATATGTACATAATGTGGCATACCATCAGGGTCACTGAACCCAATTTTACTTTTTAAGTTTCCTCTTGGAGTTCTTCTATCTATTTTTAGGGTTTGATATTTTGTAATTTTTATTCTCTTAGAGGGCTTCTGAAGAACAAGAAGAAAATTTACTTTTTTTTTTTTTTTTTTTAAGATGACGTTTCACCATGTTGGTCAGGCTGGTCTTGAACTACTGACCTCAGGTGATCCGCCCGCCTTGGCCTCCAAAGTGCTTGGATTACAGGCGTGAGCCACCATGCCCGGCCAATTTACTTATTTTTAAAATAAAATATAACTCATTATATTTTGCAATTACCATATGGGTTCACAGGACGGACCTTTTTATAAATCTAAGATACATAATGGGATCTTTGTGATCTTAGTTTTTCCATCTTTTGAAACATTTTGCTATTTCATCACCCAGGGAATTATTTTTCATCATTACTCACCAATTATTCCCAATTATGCTAAAAAAAAGACTAAATAATAAATGGAATATTGAAATTGACTAGAAGGATGATTCAATAGAAACATAAATCATCACTATTTTGAATCTGCTTTTAGTTTTCACTGCATACAATTGAAAATTTCAAAAATTGACAGAGAACAACATTTCACAGTTATTAGATGACTCAGAAGATGAATCCAAAGAGGACAGCAGCTCTCTGGATAATAATAATGATGGTGAAATTGATTATATTATTGAAATCTCAGACCGAGGGCCTTCAGATGACCGTGTCCTAGGTGAATTTTCTCAAGCTCAAGAATTGATGAGTAAATATTATATGAACTTTTCATCCAGTTACTCATTCAACAGGAAGGACTTCATCACACAACATTTTGCAATAAGAATCTGAATATCTTGTTTTTTAAAAAGATGTGTGACAGGTTCTTTCATCTTTTGTTTGTGTAACAATTTTACTTGAGACAGTGTGTAACTGGATAAATTCTAAAGGCAGATGTCTATCCAAAGGTGATTAGAAGATGACATAGAAATAAAAAACATCACTGAATAATTAAGAGAAAAATGTCTATTGGAAGTGACTATTTCTTTTCTGGTCCCAAGTGAGAATCAATGATGAGGGACTTACGTGAAGTAGTAACCTGTGCTCCTAGCATGCTTGGGAAGGGAAAATTCCTTTGCCTGGTATATGGGGATGGTTCACAGAAGAATGGCCTCTGAGTAGGTTCTCAAAGGATGAGGAACATTTTAATATGTCATCAGGGGACAGGCCTTTTTTTTAGCGGGGAGGAAGTCTTGCTTTGTCACCCAGACTGGAGTGCAGCAGCATGATCTCAGCTCACTGCAACCTCCGCCTCCCAGGTTCAAGCAATTCCCTGCTTCAGCCTCCCGAGTAGCTGGGATTACAGGCGCCCATCACCACGCCTGGCTAATTTTTTGTACTTTTAGTAGAGACGGAGGTTTCACCATCTTGACCAGGCTGGTCTTGAACTTCTGACCTCATGATCCACCTTCCTCGGCCTCCCAAAGTGCTAGGATTACAGGTGTGAGCCATTGCGCCCGGCTGGGACAGGCATTCTTGATGTGGAAGCAGCAGGACCAACTAGACCAGGGAGCATGAAGCTGCTTGCATAGTTAGAGGGACAAGGCTCAGAAGTGGTGAGAGTGGGGAGCTGGGTGGTATGGAGAGATCAGGTCTGGCTCAGCCTGCAGAGGGTTAAACACCAGTCTAAGGAATAGGGCTTTAACTATCAAACAGATTTTCTGCTACTGTTGGGGTATGCACTGAATTAGCCAGGAAGTCAGCAACTGGTTACAAATTCAGCCCTGGTGACCCTCTCTTATCACTCTACTCAACAGATTTTTAACACATGGAACTGTCAGTTCATCTTAACTTCAGTTCACTTTTATTAATATTTAGCTTTGGCCTAATTATTGCTTGAATATACAGATCATGAAAGACTAATTTACAAGGCTAAATAGTTAATCCAAAAGATGAAGCCTGCTTAACATGGTCTATCCATGTTTCATGTCTATTTATCACATGAGAAATTATGAATTATTGTGATTCAGTCCACATCCAGCAAACACCTGTTGAGCACCTACTAAGTGCTGATCACTGTGCTTTACTGGGGCTCAAAGGTGAGAGTTCCTGCCCTACTGGAGTTGACGGTGTGGTGGAGAAAGGAACATTGAAACAGACAATTGTAACACACTAGGGAACAGCATACACACATGTAAGGGTTTGATGAGACTCAGAGGAAGAGCCCTCATCTGGTTGGTTGAGGTGGATACTGTCAGGAAGGGGAATTAGATAGATGATAATTGAGCAAATCTTAAAGAATGGAATCCTGAAGATTATCAAGACAAATCTCAAGTTTTATTGGAGTAGCAAGAATCAGACTCCTAAGTGATGGTTCTAGGCTTCACAGAAAGATTAATCGTATGCACACAAACCGGATGCCCAGATGTGATCCCATAAGTATAACTGGAAGCATCATTATCAAAAGCCACAAGAACTTAAAAAAAAAAGTATTATCTGGCCATATCATATTCATCAAGTAGATTAACAAATATTTACATTGTCAGAGAAAAATAGGTGTTTTTAGCCTGCAAAGGGTTAAGCAATCCCTGCCCTATGTTATAAACTCACACATTTTTTTTTTTCTTATGAGCTGATTTTAATTTGCATGATAGCTGAGACAATCAATGCTAAGTTGGGATCTTGGCTGACATGGAGTACATGGATGGGCCTCTGAAGACCCCTGATATTGTTCACAAACTTTGGTATGCATGGACACTTTTCTCGGGTGACCATTACTAGTTTTTGTCAGATTTTCACAGGGGTCTGTGCCCCCAAAAGGCTAAGAAATACTGATGAAAAGATCAGTAAGGAGGTTGGTTTTTAAATTTAGTTTTTAAAACCAGAGTTTAGAGAAGATAAGGGTGCTGCTGAGTCTGCAGCCAAAAAATGCTCTTCTTCTTCAAAGGGATCCTGATTTTCACAACTTCAGCCAAACACCAAACATACTCACTGTGTTGGACAGGGAGGGACGTAAGCAGATCACTGAGATTATGATCTCAGTGGAGAATCCTGAGAAGCTTTTGCAGGGTCCAGGGAAAAAAAGAATGAAATTCCTTATGGGCAAGCTGGGTAACTATGAGCAATGTCTGTCTCTGGGCACAAAACATTTTAAGTAATCTGAAAATCAGAGTTGCTTGCCCACTGGTGTGGTGTCTCAAAACTCCCCGCTTCATAAATCGGTATTTGTATGTGTAATGGGACACTATTTTGAAAATAAGAAAGCAATGCTTTTCATTTCCCATTAAAACTGCATTCCCTTGTGTCTTCATTTCTTAGGCTAAACCATAAGCATTTTACCCCAGGGAAGGTGAATGTAGATCCAGAACCAAAAGATAATTGATCAGTTTACTCTATTACCTCTTTATGGTAACAGCAGGCTCAAAAGAAAGATTCTGTGAACATGGAGAGAGGGTTTCTAGAGATGAATCTGTTCAAAAGTCGAATTTCACTTCTCCTTCTACTGAAATTCAGAGAGAAGCAGCCTCACGGGATGCCTATGACCTCTGACCCCCCCCAACCCCCCCACCCCCGCCTCATGACGCTATGGGGCAGCAGAATCAGAGGGCAATCACCCCTGATGAGGGCCTTCCGAGGGAGGCTGAAGGGGGCTCCAGGCTCCCTCCTGGCTCATGTGTGGCATGGAGGGCATCCAGAAGCAGCGTCACAGGTCATAGAAGATTGCTGGTGACACTGCAATAAAATAGCTGTCCTGGAGCTGGACAGCCAGGGCCAGGGAGCTGACATGTGTGAGAGCCAAGTGGGGGCCTGTAGAAGGGGTGCTGGCTTCTGATGGAGCAGACAGGGAACAGACCAAGGTTCCCAGGTCTTAGACATCAGGAGCAGATGCCAGTGAGGCAGGGGAATGACCTGATGAGCAGGACTGCAGAGTCCTGCAAGGACCCAGAGGACACTGTTCAGCTCTAAGATGCCCCTGCAGCCACGAGGACCCTGGAAGCTCCCCAGTAGGCTCTCCAAGACAGTGAAGGGAGAAAAAGTGGATGGGTTGGAGGACCAATTATTTACCTAAGAAAGGCTGGTATAAATGGAAAGAAAAAGGGAAATCATTTAAATCACAAGAGGCCAAGTGTTCTTTGAACTGGTTGATTTACATTCCTAGCTAGTGAAAATGGGGAGGTTAATGGGGAAGTTTAATGCAGTTACTGAAGAACAAAAGGTTGCCTCTTCCTTGCACATTTAAATGTAGTGTGTGGCCAGACGTGGTGGCTCTTGCCTCTAATCCCAGCACTTTGGGAGGCTGACGCAGGTGAATCATTTGAGGTCAGGAGTTTGAGGCCAGCCTGACCAACATGGCGAAACCTTGTCTCTACTAAAAATACAAAAATTAGCCAGATGTGCTCGCTTGAACCCAGGAGATGGAGGTTGCAGTGAGCTGAGAACTTGTCACTGCACTCCAGCCTGGACGACAAGAGTGAGACTCAGTCTCAAAAAAAAAAAATCTAGTATGTGGAACTTAGAGACCCTGGCCAAACAGAATTGCATATTTTTAAACATCTAACAATGGGATACTTTTAGGATAAGCCAGTATAGTTTCTTAAAGAAGAGATTTCTAATATATTTTCAGTGGTCTGCAAGTTCACCTTAAGTTTTGGTTTTCATTTCACTGATTACCTAAAAAAGAGGTATGTTCTAGTTGACCTGGGCCACAGCTGGGTGCTGCCACATGTGTAAGATCCCCATTCTTGTATCTGTATTTATATTTAGGGTGGTGCTAACATTTTTCTTAAATTGACAGTATTTAAAGTTTAATGCATATTTTCTCCAACTGGAGGTCTTCTAAAAATTCTTGAGGGATTTATTGAATTCTTCAGTTTAAGAGACAGGGATAGAAATAAATGGAGGGGATGGGAATGTGAGCGGTGGGGGAAGAAGGTACGGGACATTTCTCACTGTTGTGCACGCTGTGTGGGGCACTGTGCACCAGGTGTGGCAGTCAAGCGTCCCAGCAGTTCCTGCTGTGTTGATGAGGACAAAGGGTCACACAAATGGGCGGCTGAGCTGAAGGTTACCTGACCCTGAAGGCCAAGCTCTTCCCTTATACCAAGACAAGGCTGGATGCCCCAAATTAAACTGTGCTCTCTAAAAGGAAAACAGCAGAACCATGAAGCCAGGAGAGAACCCAAGAGGCAAGATGTTTAACCTCTTGTTTCACAAAAGGGAATGCTTAAAGGAGGAGATAATTTTTCTAGAATTCTTCCTGGAGATGACTACCCTGAGATTACCTTAGAAGACTGTCTTTACCTCAGTAACCCCAGTGATCTGTGCATACTGAAATCCAGCCTACTGTAATTAATTTTTTTTCTCCTATTTAGCTTCATCATCTTCCCCATAAAAAGCAATCCCAGTCTGGGAAAAAGTTTTTCATAGAGGCTGTCTTTCACCTGCCAGGTTGTTTCAGGAGGCAAAGGGCAGGCGAGGCTCTGGGCTTTCTCCACCTTTTAAAAAAGAGTGCAGATAAAGGATAACTTTCAACAGTCACACGTTAACCTTTGTTGAATACGTCCTTGTGTCCTGGTGGCTCTCCTCATTTCTGTTGATGAAAGATACTGAACCTGACCTAAAAAGCAAAGTTTCTGCGGCTTGCTTTTAGATTTTATTTTAGTGGACTTCAGAGAAAAGCTCCAGCTTACAGGTTAAATGACTCTAGGGCACTCAGTGTGACAAATGCACAGTTTTCCTTGCCAATCCTTTGGCACAGCTGTCCAGAGGCTGGAGAGAGCAGATGAGCTGTGGGGCTGCTGGACTCTGCTGCTGATCTCTCTCCCAGAGGACTTGGGGCGTTTCTGTCCCTGGAAGTTTTCTCTCTTCTAGTGCATTGCTGTTCACCTAAAACTAGTTTTATTCACATGCTGTGAATAAGGCATTTGTTTTCCTTATAATTGGTGTGATAAGAGCAGCCAGACACATACACAAATATACAACAAACTCTTGATCAGTTTCACACAGTGGAAATGGAAAGATACCATCTGGAATCTTATAGAAGTTAATATTATAATACATTTCCTACTGCCTCAAAGAGAGTGTCTCAAGGAGAGAGAAGGTTCTCTCACGAAGAATCCATCATGTGGAAGGACCTGCCTGGTTGCTGGAATTGCACAGAAGGTATGGGGACTAACTACCTGGTGATTAATTTGGTGAAGGATGTTATGGAATCTTAGCACCAGGATGTCATCTGGAAGGCTTATTTTTTAGCCTTTATTATTACAGATCAGTTGCTTTGATCAGATTCCATGATTTCTGAGTCCTTCATATTATTACACTGATTTAAAAAACAAACGAAGTCTGAATCTAATCTGGGGCATATCTCCCACTTTAGAAACCAAAACCCCTTGACTGTTGGTATCTACCCCTCCTTTGTGTGTTTTTTCATTGCTAATCTCCTATCTGACAGAATTAGACTATGCTATTTGTTGAAGGGGCAACCACTTATTACCCACAATTATGGCAAGTCCATATAAAATATCTGGAAAATTGCTACCCATAAATGGGTTAAATTTGCCCATTCCTCATGTAAACATTCACCTGAAAAGCAGGTGAATTTAACCCATTTATGCCTGAGGTTGCAAGTTTTTGAATTTTTGCAATCAGACCTTGGTAATGACCTTAAGCAGTAGGATAAATAACTCCCACATGCTTAATGTTCCAATAATGGAACACTTTGCATAATTAAGACAATTATTTTCATACTGGCCACAACTGTTCTGTCACTTTGTGGATAAATTCTTTAGGAATAAAGCAGCACTAACAGTGGGCTTCACCTTCATTTATCTTTGACTCAGGATAAACAAAGGTGAAGGCATAGACTAAGTTAGGCATAGGCTAAGTTCTGTGATCCATGGATCTTGGTGGTGATTCAGAACCTGGGCCATAATGCAGTGTGAGAGTCAGGGTCAGCAGGAAGGTTTCCTGGTAGTCACATGACACGCAGGGCAGGGGTTGGGGTGAAGGGACTGAGTGTGCTCTAGACCCCTTTCTCTGCTTGGCCCTGAATGACTTGCCATCCATTTGAATGAGCTGGGCTTGGGTCCCTGCCATATAGAATACAGAACTCAACGCTTTCTTTCATGGAGTTGACATGGTTTTATTGCTACATACAAGTAAAAGCCCTAGTTGATATTGACAGTTAGACCTGCTATTTAATATCTACCTAAAAGAAGGCCCCCAATAATTTATTGCTACACTAAAGTGACCATTTTCAGTGGATAAGCCTTAATATCCAATAGACTCCTATTTAAAAATCCTATAGAGAGAGGCTCCAGACAAGCTCCCAATACTCCCCAAGACTGAATATAAAACTTTGCTGCATTTATGCACTTTTTTTCCTCCTTAGAGAGAAGACCTAGAGCAAGCTTGTTCAACCCGTGGCCCAGGACAACTTTGAATTGAGCCCAACACAAATTCATAAACTTTCTTAAAACATTACACATTTTTTTGTGATTTTTTTTTTGTAGCTCATCAGCTATCATTAGCATTAGTATATTATGTGTGGCCCAAGACAATTCTTCTTCCACTGTGGCCCAGGGAAGCCAAAAGACTGGATACCCTGACCTAGAGTACTCATTAGGTCCTCAAAAGGGTTTATGACAAAAAAAAAAAAAAAAAAAAAAAAAAAAAAGTAAGAAGCACTGTTTTTTAGCAAGTGTCTCATTTTCTAGACATGTTCTCTGCAACCAGTGTATCTTGGAAGGCACTCCCAATAATTGTCATGCTCCCTGGGAATCAGGTGACAGACAAGAGATGAAGATTTTTCTTCTGAGGGTTATTTGGTCTAAAGTCCTTCCATGTTATTGTTTGTGTTTGCTGGGCTGCTGTGGACATGGGGGTAACCAGGAGGAATGGGGGAACAACTGCACCTCAGTTAGAGCAGCTCTGCTTTCAACCAGATGATGATTTGTAAAATAAAAAGTATTTTTACAAATAAAAATAGAAGAATTTTTATTTTTTTTGTGGGAGATACAGCCTTTGGTACAAATGAAAGTGCACTCCTCTGTCTTCCCTTTAGATTTCATTTAAGGGAAGGCTCTGTACCTAAAAAGATCTGGAAATCAGGGTGGAGAATTGAAAGGCAGAGGGGAATGATTACCCTTTGGTCTATGTACTGGAAATAATTCCAATACAGTTCTGAGTAGATTTTAAGGTCTTGCCTGGAGATTTTCTCTTGGCACACTTCAGAGGCAGGCGAACCTTCCGGGAGCCCAGTGTTCACAGGGGAGTGTCACTACTACCTCCAGCTCCGCTTACTGCCAACACACATGTCTCACAAGCACTTGTCAGAAAGCATCCCCTCGAATGCAGAGCTCTACAAGACTCACAGAACAGGGAGGGGAGCCATGGGGAGTATGGAAGTAGAAAAGTTCCTTTTTATTTTTTTTTGAGACGGAGTTTCGCTCTTGTTACCCAGGCTGGAGTGCAATGGCGTGATCTCGGCTCACCGCAACCTCCGCCTCCTGGGTTCAAGCAGTTCTCCTGCCTCAGCCTCCCGAGTAGCTGGGACTACAGGCACGCGCCACCACGCCCGGTTAATTTTTGTATTTTTAATAGAGACGGGGTTTCACCACGTTGACCAGGATGGTCTCGATCTCTTGACCTCGTGATCCACCCGCCTCAGCCTCCCAAAGTGCTGGGATTACAGGCGTGAGCCACCGCGCCTGGCCGAAAAGTTCCTTTTTAAAGTTTCCTTTCTTGTTAAAGAATAAGTGTGCTTAACTTTGTTAAGCCCTATGCCATGTCGCTATTAGACACGCCATGCTTACAGGTACGTAGTACATTCTATGTCCTTGTACTGGAATCAAGAAATCTGTGCTGGACATGCTCACAGGCATGTACCAGCTCTCCAGTGCTTTTACCTGTTTAGAAAAGTTTTAAGTTATTAGCCAATCAGGTTTTAGTTTAAATTGTAAAGTCTGGCTCCAGCCAATGGAGATCAGACACAGCAGTAAGGATGACCCCAAATGTGTAAGGAATAAATTTGTGTGTTTTCCTTTGTTCATTGTACTCTCATGGCATGATGGCTAGTGAGGATGCCCTTCCTGCAGTCCAGGAAGTAAAAATTGTGTTGTTGAAACATCCTTTGTCTCAGTGCTAATTTTTCTTTGTGGCACCAAGCATCTATTTCCAACAGGGAGGGAGCCTTCCATTGCTCTCCATATCCCCACACTTAATCCTGGAGCAGCCTGGACAGCAGAAGTCAGTGCATTTTGGCCCCTCATCAGCGTGACTTAATTGAACTGTACCTGCTATGATGTATTGGTCAACACTGAGTGACATTATGAGAAGCAGCTTTCAAAGTGTGAATCCAGTGGAAACAGTTTATAGCAGGGGTTGCTGTAGTCTATATCCTCTCCACAAGGATCCACAGGATGAGTTTCTCTTGGATTTTAGGTCCAAGAGCAGCATTTTTTAAGGAATGGACTCATTGTTCTACTAGTGCTTCTATGACTTGGGAAACTGCTCATGTCACTCTCCTTCTATTGTCTTCTAGAAACTCAGAGACAAACTTTTGGTATCTCTTGCCTAAGATTCATTGCACCCATTTTGTGAACTAACATTACTCCTAGCTTCATCTTATCTTTCCTACTCTGGTTTTCCCTTTGTCCACCTTTTTATCATTATATTTTTATATTGTTTTCTCCTGTTCATATTTATGTAAGCCACTTAAAATTATTTCTGGAGCAAGGCATACACTTATTCAATAAAGGAATATTTACAGATGATTAGTTATAAAGAACTGATAGTTTTTCACTAGGGCAAGATCTGAACACATTTTTTTAAAGAATAATTAGAACCTAGAATGCTAGACGGGAAAAAATTTACCCTAAGGTAACAAGTTTCACTAATGAGTACAACCAGAAATGAAATATTGGAGGAAATTAAAATAGCAGCCTCCTGCGATCCTTAAGTCTCAATCAACAAAAAATTAATCAGCAGGTTTCCATTTTAAAATGGTATCTGGCAAACATCTTTCACATAAAATTTCCACCAAAATTCTGTGGGAAGATACAGAAAAAGATGAAAACCCACAACACTAAAAAGCAATGGAATGCCGCTTGCTGCCAGTAAATGAATGGGACATTTTTTAAATTAAATACAAGGCTCACAAATGCATTTGGAGATCCATTCACTCTCTCCCTTTTCTAAGTAGTTAGAATAATTGTTGACCCTCCTTCCAGTATTCTCTCCACCTCAAATCTTGGGCCAGGAATATTAAGATAAATGCTCACCATAAAACAAAGCAACACAAACACCAAACAAACAAAAACACCACGGCTGAACCTTCTATGGTGGCAGTGGGACTTTTTCAGCATCCGAGGATAAGCTCACTTCCAACTCCCCTCAGTGCCTCCCTGTTTTATAGCTACTTAAAAAGTGTATTTACCCTAAAATATTTAGGTGGGTAGGAAGAAGAACTAGTCATGGTACCATGCTGCATGCTGGGCGGTGTAGTGATGAAGTGTAAGCCCTGGGGCAGAGACTCCAAAAATCATGCAAAGTGTATGATGGTGTCTGCTGCTTCTAATTCATTCATTCATTATATGTATATTCCATAGTGTGGCTAGGTTCTTAGCCATCTGACCAGAGAAACATAACACAAGGCAGTAAGAGTAGAAGTAAAATCCCCTATCTTAAGCTAGCAGAGTGGAAATGATTTGAGGGCATTAGATATTCGCAAACAATGAGGGTGGAAAAACCTTATCCTCATTTAAGAACTGCTAACAGGAAAAGTTAACGTGGAACTCATGGAAAAATATTGCAGAGAAAAGGAAAGTAGTTAGCCTGAAGACATCATGTGAATTTTGCTAACAACCAGGACACAATGTCTAATAGCAGTTTTGCATTCCCACTGAAGAAGAATACAGATTTTCAATTAAGTGGTGTAAAAAGCTGTAAGATTTAAGCATTTAGACTAAAAGACTACAGGGGAAGGTGAAATGGGGAGATAAGACAAAAGACTGCACAAAAACTGAAAACACAGAAGCAGACGTAGACTTGCATTTGAAGTCTGGATTTGCAGAATTACACTTGCATTAATTCTGCAAAGGCAGAATTAATATTCAAAAGAGATGGGATTTTATCCCATCTATGTCCATCAGGGTATTGGGTTTAGGAGGACAGAAGAGTGTGTTCAGCAGTTTATGATTATGGATTGCATAAAGCAGGGGTCCCCAACCCCAGGGCCACAGACTGGTACTGGTTAGTGGCCCGTTAGGAACCAGGCTGCACACCAGGAGCTAGGTGGCGGGTTAGCCAGCATCACTGCCTGAGTTCCGCCTCCTGTCAGATCAGGGGTGTCATTAGATTCTCATAGTAGCACGAACCCTACTGTGAACTACACACGTGAGGGATGAGAGTTGTGCGCTCGTCATGAGAATCTAACTAATGCCTGATAATCTGAGGTGGAACAGTTTCATCCCGAAACTATCCCTCACCTCCCTGCACCTGCCGCAATCCATAGAAAAACTGTCTTCCACAAAACTGGTCCCTGGTGCCAAAAAGGTTGGGGACCCCTGGCACGGAGGCGAGGTGTGCAAAGGTATGTGTCCAGTGAGTGAGGCCAGGGATAAGGTAGAGACTGCGGGAAAGGACTCCTGCTCTCAGCTGGCTTTGGCTGCTAATCTTGGCTCGTGAGGTGAAGCATCTAGCAGGGAGTGACATGACAGATGTACTTTTACATCTCCTAAAATGAGTCCCTCACAAGACTCTAGAAAGATAGGAATTGAGAAAACTACAGAACAATAAAGACACCGTAAATAAGGGTGGGAAATTAGAGAAATGAAGGGAAATGAATGTGAGCTTCAAGAAACAAGACCTCATCTTGTAATGCCCAGAACAGGGCATACGTACATATGCAGTTTTGTCTCCAAAAAACAGACAAGAGCGTTCCTTCCAAACACACATAAAACATTCACAAAGAATCATAAAGGCAATCTCCACAAATTCCCAACATTAGCAATCATATAAGCCATCTTCACTATTCACAATGCAAAGTAAAAATCAGTGACAGACCAAAACAAAATGCAAAAGCGAAGCGTTGTCCATCTCACTAACTTAATTTGATTAAAATGAGAATTACACTGGAGATGATCAACGACTGGGAAAAGTTTGACAACGGGCACATTGCATATCAAGGCTAGTAGGAAGGAAGCAAAACTGAATTTGAGGGAAAATTCATTATCTATATTAGAAATGTATATCAGAATATACATATCAGAATATATAGAAAAATATATACAAAAACAAGAAAGTAAAAAGAGGACGTTACTAAATAAAAAAGTAGAAATTAACCGACTAGGAAGCAAAAAAAAAAAAAAAATCCCTGGATAAATGAATGAAAGTAACAGCTGGTTCTTCAAGAACACCAGTAAAAAAAAATAAGACTGATAAATTCAAGTAAGAAAAGAGATGATGATAAACAGAGAATAAGAATGAGAACAAGAGAGAGAGAAAAGTCTATAAACCGGAGGATGCAGAACTACAGTGCAGAGAAAAATTTTTCAAACATGATAAGAATATTAGGTATAATTTTATGTCAACACGTGAAAATCTAGATGAGTTAGATGATTGCCTATGAAAATGTAAATTACTAAAGTGAATTTAAGAAGAGTTACAAAATCTAAATATTTTAAACCAAAGAAGAAATCTATAAAGAAAGTAAAAGACTTGCCCCTATAAAGATGCAGCAGGCCTAGATAGGTTAATAGATTAATTCTCCTAAACTTTCAGAAAATTATTATGTCATATAAAGTGTTCTAAAAATAATACAAAATAGAGAATCCTTGCATGTTATTAGAATAACCTGATACCAGACTGAACAAGATAGCATAAAAATGGAAACCAGCAAATGCAATCTGCTTTTTATAAAAAAAATCATAATCAAGTAAAATTTATGCAACAAATGAAAAGATGATGCAGAACTGAGAAGCTGATTAATGTCATTTAACAGACTATAGGAGAAAAAGCTGGCCAGGCACAGTGGCTTATGCCTGTCATTCCAGCAATTTGGGAGGCTGAGGTGGAGGATTGCTTAAGCTCAGAAGTTCAAAACCAGCCCGGGCAACATTGCAAGACGCTGTTTCTAGAGAAAAATAATAATAATAAAAAAAACCCAGCCAGGCATGGTGATGAACTCCTACAGTCCCAGCTACTTGGGAGAATGAAGCTGGAGGATCGCTTGAGTACAGAAGGTGAAGGCTGCAGTGAGCTGTGGTTATGCCACTGCACTCCAGCGTGGGTGACAGAGCAAAACACTGTCTCAGAAATAAAATAAAATGAAATAAAAAGAGAAAAAGCCTATGATCACCTACTACCAAAAAGCAGTCACATTCCTGATTTAAACTGTTTAGTAAGCTAGGAATAGATAATTTCTCTATTCTTTAGACATTGATATAACATCTATATCTCTATTAGATATTCTTTATAATATCTAATAAACTTAGAGCAGGCATCACACTTAACAGTGAAACACTGAAAGCAGGTCACTAAGGGCAGCAGCTAGACAAAGGCAGGATGCCAGATGTCCTTACAATGTCACAGTGTAGCATAAGTTGTCACCAATGCAATAAAACAAGAAAGAGAAATAGGTATACATGATGGAAAGGAAAAGATAAGTGTCATTACTTGTGGACAATGTCATTACCTATCTGGAACAGCTAAGATGTTCACCTGAAAGACTACTAGAACTGAGAAGATAATCCCTTAGGGAACTAAGTTATAAGACATAAACGTGAAATCAACAATTTCTATACACCAGCAAAAAGCAATTGGAACATGTAATAAATAAAATCTTACCAACACAATGTAAAAGATAATTAAAAATTACTTGACAAAAAGTATAAGAGCTCTGAAAAAAATCCATAAAACGTCACTGAAAGTAAATAAATGGAAATAAGTACCATATTCTTGATAGGAAAGGCTTAATATTATAGAGAGATAAATTATTCTCAAGTAGAAACATACATTTGATGCAACTCCAGTCAAAACTTAAAGACTTTTCTGCAACTTAAGCAGGTTTTAACAAATCATTTATGTGAAGGACTGAGAAAAGCCAAAATACTTCTAGAAAATGATATCATAATCAACAAAATCCACAATGGTGAAGAGAACACCATCCATCAGATAGCAACATATATTCTAAAGTTATTATAATTAAAATAAAACAGTATTTGTACAGGAATAGGACTTCTAGATCAATGGAACAAAATAGAAACTAAACAAATAGGCTCACAGAAATAAAAGGAGGTTAAAATATACTAAAGGGGCATCTGAAACCATCAGATAAATGATAGATTAGTAATAATTTGGTGACAAATGCTTAATTTGAAGGTTAGATCTTATCTTCTATCACCCAGAAAGGTAAAGTACGGATGGTCTAAAGGGCTAAATTGAAAATAGAAAACTACAAAGGATTAGGAAAAAACGGGAAAACAATCCTTATAACCTTGCAAATTTAAGGCCTTTTAAAGGCACCAAATACAAAAATAGTAAAGGAAATAACTGATAATAAAAAAATTAATTGATAAATTATTATTAACAAAAAATTTTGTATGTAAAATATACTTAAGGCAAAAATGACAGACAAGAGAATGGTTTCACGTGTAACCATCAAAGAACTAAAATCATTATATAATTAGAAAATAAAACTAATTCCTAAAAATCAAGAAAAAGACAAATAGTCCAATAAAATCATAGATGAAAACATAAATGTAAATTGCATTTCAAGGCTAGTGGGATGCATGAAAGAAGAGCGCAAGTAGCTTTAAAACAGGAAAAATGCTCAATTGCAGTAGCAATTATAAAAATGTTAGTCAAAGAGAATGTTTTTTGCCTTCACGTAAAATTGGCAAAAATTTAGCAGACTGACAACGTTATTGTTGACAACATGAGAGAACATGCTCACACACTGTCACAGCTATGTGAATCGTGACAACACGAGAGAACGTGCTCACACACTGTCACAGCTATGTGAATCGTGACAACACGAGAGAACGTGCTCACACACTGTTAGGCTATGTAAATCGTGACAACATGAGAGAACGTGCTCACACACTGTTAGGCTATGTAAATCGTGACAACATGAGAGAACATGCTCACACACTGTCATGGCTATGTAAATCGTGACAACACGCGAGAACATGCTCACACACTGTCATGGCTATGTAAATCGTGACAACACACGAGAACATGCTCACACACTGTCATGGCTATGTGAATTGTGACAACACGAGAGAACATGCTCACACACTGTCACATCTATGTGAATCGTGACAACACGAGAGAACATGCTCACACACTGTCACAGCTATGTGAATCGTGACAACATGAGAGAACATGCTCACACACTGTCACAGCTATGTGAATCGTGACAACACGAGAGAACATGCTCACACACTGTCACAGCTATGTGAATCGTGACAACATGAGAGAACATGCTCACACACTGTTAGGCTATGTAAATCGTGACAACATGAGAGAACATGCTCACACACTGTCACAGCTATGTGAATCGTGACAACACGAGAGAACATGCTCACACCTGTTATGGCTATGTAAATCATGACAACACGAGAGAACATGCTCATACACTGTCATGGCTATGTAAATCATGACAACACACGAGAACATGCTCACACACTGTCATGGCTATGTAAATTGTGACAACACGCGAGAACATGCTCACACACTGTAACGGCTATATAAATTGTGACAACGAGAGAACATGCTCACACACTGTCACGGCTATATAAATTGTGACAACGAGAGAACATGCTCACACACTGTCACGGCTATGTGAATCGTAACAACACGAGAGAACATGCTCACACACTGTCACGACTATGAATCGTGACAACACGAGAGAACATGCTCACACACTGTCACGGCTATGTGAATCGTGACAACACGAGAGAACATGCTCACACACTGTCACGGCTATGTGAATCGTAACAACACGAGAGAACATGCTCACACACTGTCACGACTATGAATCGTGACAACACGAGAGAACGTGCTCACACACTGTCACGGCTATGTGAATCGTGACAACACGAGAGAACATGCTCACACACTGTCACGACTATGTGAATCGTGACAACACGAGAGAACATGCTCACACACTGTCACGGCTATGTGAATCGTGACAACATGAGAGAACATGCTCACACACTGTCACGACTATGTGAATCGTGACAACACGAGAGAACATGCTCACACTGTCATGGCTATGTAAATCGTGACAACACGAGAGAACATGCTCACACACTGTTAGGCTATGTGAATCGTGACAACACGAGAGAACATGCTCACACACTGTTAGGCTATGTGAATCGCTAGGAAGGTTTGGACACTGGTGAAATCTTAATTTGCAAGTCTATTTTAAAACTAAAGACCCATATATTCCTCAAGTCAGCAGTTCCACTTCTTGTATAAAGAGGTTTGTGGTTCGATACTCTCTGTGGTATCGTTTATAAAATCAAAACATCGGAAAACTCTTTAAATATTCTATTCTCTGTGGTATTGTTTGTAAAATCAAGACATTGAAAAAGTCTTTAAATACCCAGCATTATGGAACAGTGGTGAATCAAGGTGGTCAAGGAGTTGGGTGTTGGCAGCCACTGACCCAGGCGGGAAGAATATGTTATCACTAGCATTGCTTAGAATTGTCTGGATATGATGCAAGGTGAAAATAACACTGACTTTTATTTGATCTGTTACTGTTTTAACTTTCTCTCCAGACAATGCATCTCTTATTGCACACTCAGATAGACTTCCTCAACCCCCACAGTCCCCCTTTGATACACCACCCTGATGAAATCTTTTGGAGGTTGAATGCCTAGGTCTGTGTGCCTTGTAACCTTGGGTCCTGGGGGTTTTGGGTGTGCACTGTGGGGAAAAAAGTACCCATTTGTTACTATTGCACCTTCAGTTCTTATTGTTTCAAAAAGTTCCAGGAAAAAGCTCGGTCCAGGAAAAAACAAAAACTGGTTGGATCCAGAGATGCTGGAGTTGGAGATGAACTTTGGTGAACTTTCCTCCCAGGGAGGAGTTTATTCCCCATTTTCAGGCTAGTATGTAGAAGCATGATGGGCAACAGCACCAGTGATACTTTTATTCCACTTCCATATACAAGGACTCAGCTGACCAGCCCAAGAAAAGCCCCGTTAACACCATTGTTCAGGAGGGTGCTGCTTTGAGGAGCTATCCCCACTGTCCTCCTTATTTGTTGCAGGTAATAAAATTCTCTCCTTACATCCTCCTTGGTTGTGGTCATCAGGCTGTTTTTGAGCTCACTCGTTGTGCCTGAGTCAGTGATGCCTCAGTGACACCTTTCTCACTGTTAGGAGAAAGTGGTGGAAGCACAGGGATGGCATGTTGCCAATTTTGCTAAAACACAGACGCAGTCACTGAACTGTATTTCTAAATGTACTTTCTGTATGAATGCACAAGATTTACGTGGATTCACACCAAATGCACTTGCAGTCATTTTGGTGGAGATGACAGGGATTTAGGTTGTGGTCAAGGGGAACTGCATCTGTATATTTTAAATATTTTTTTTAAGTTATACTATATTCATTTGTTTTTATTCATTTATTTATGTAATTAAAGAGTAAGTACATAATTTAAATGCATAATTTTGGAGAAGAAAACTGCTCCAGTAAATGAAACTGAAGGGAGAATCAGAAAGGTGAGGGCCTGGTGTAGTGACTCACGCCTATAATCCTAACACTTTGGGAGGTTGAGGTGGAAGTATTGCTTGAGCCCAGGAGCTTGAGACCAGCCTGGGCAACACAGTGAGACCCTGCATTTAAAAAATCATAATAATTAACAATAAAAAACACATCAGGGTTTTGATGTCTCTGGAATTGCAGCACCATCCCCACCTAGTGGAGACGTGTGGTACTGCCGTTAGCTCAAGGTCACTCCCCAGGAGGCAGAGGCAGTGCCTTTTCTCTATCAATGCCTTGCAAAGATTAGCACTAGAAGACCAATTTCAAGCCACCTCAGAATGAACAGAAAGCTTCAGGTATCTAGCTGAGGTGGAGATGTGGCATTTTACACCTGCAAATGAATCATGCAGACAAACCCTCAAGAACATCCCTTGAGGCGAGTCATTCCACGTTTCTGGACAAGTGTCCACTTCAGCTAGACGGTAATGATTTACACTTGAACCAAACCTTTTATGAAAAAAACCAAACATTCTATGATCATAACAACCCCAGGAGATAGCTTTTTAATGATCTTGTTTTACAGAGGAGAAAATGAAGGTTTGGACTAAATAAAAGGCCTTGCTAGGCAGTATGTTAGCAGGTCAGTCAGGAGTGATGCCACATTCTGTGACTTGAGGACCTGAGTCCACAGTTACCTTCATGGGGGCCTCAGGACCAGGGGTGTGGCTGAGGCATTCATAGAACATGTTGTAGAAGACACTCGTGAAATCGTGGAACGTATCTTTGGACCTGCATGAGTTGTCTGCAGCCATAGGGGACAGTTTCTGGCCAAACTAAGGGTACAGGGCATGGCAAATGGGCTCCACACGGTTTGGTACTGGGTTGACAGTGATGTGCAGTCTTCACCTGAAGAGGTGGGGGAAAGAGCAAGGGCCCAGCACAATCAAAGGCACAGGGCTGGGAATGAGCAGGGTGTATTTAGAGAATATAAAGTTAGTCTTGTTGGGAGCCCAGGAATTATCTGAAATTGTAACCAAAATCATTTGTGCATGTGTGTGCATGTGCATGTGTGTGTTTGTGTATGTACAAGTGCATTTGTAAAGGGACTGAATTCATGGCTTTGATCACATTTCTCATGGACTAAACCATGTGTGCAGAACCACCAAGGATCCAGAGAAGGGGTCTGCTGGGGACTAAAGAATCACAGAATATTGAAATAATGTTTACTGAGCCCTAGTGTCACCACTCAGACAGAGCTTAGCTCTTTATAAACGTCTCTTTCACTTGTCACGAACATCCTTTGAGGTGGGTTCTAATACCATCTTCATTTACAGATGAGGAAACTGAGAACTGGACAGATGCCTTGCCCTAGGCCACACAGTTGGATCTGAACCCAGAGAGCCTGACTCTGGATGCCTCACCCTACACCTAAGGCCGGTGGCTCTCAAACTTGAGTGCACGGTACAGTCGACAGCAGGCCTTATTCTAACAGACATAGCTGGGCCCCATGCCCAGAATCTCCAATTCTGCAGGGTTCTAATGAGTTTCCTGGTGGTGCTGATGTGGCTGGTCTGGGGGCCACACTTCGCAAACCACACTTTGAATTCTAGGCTATCATCTCCAAAGAGGACTTGGAGTCCCAAAGAGTTGATGTGACCTGTCTGGAGTCACCCAACTACTTAGCAGCAAAACCAAGATGAGAATCTGGGTCTGTGGATTCCAAACCCAGGACTCTCTATGCTACTTGTGCTTGGAGGAGGGCACATCCTACCTAAAGAGTGTGTGTGCATTTGCACGCGTGCACTTCCATTACCTGACATGTGTCCAGATCCCGGCGCTGGGCACTGGGGGAGGATGGCTCTTTGCTCGGCTCTTCTGAGCCCAGTCGGGCTCTTCTCCACCTCCTGGCCCGCCGGTCTGTGGTGTGGGGGGCCTCCTCCGGCTCGCTGCTGTCCGAGGTCTCCCCGCTAGCTGCCTGGGGGTTGAAGTTCACGTCCAGTTCTCCCTGCAGGCGCATCTTCTCTGCTGCAGGGTTCCTGGGGGCCTTCCTCTGTAACCAGGACAGTCTGGCCTGGTGCCCAACTTCTCGGGAAGAGCCCGCGGAGGAGGTCTCCGAGTCAGAGCACATGGCCTCAGGGTTGGGGGAGATTGCAGAGATTGGGGAGGCAGCCATGGGGCCTCGGTCAGAGCTCTGGGCCTGTGTGGGCTGAGGCTGGGGGTTCCTGGGCAGGCCCCGGGGCCTGGGACACAGCTTGCTCAAGGCCTCACTCCAGTCAAAGTCTTCCTCGCTGTCGGAGCCCATCTCATCATAGGCAGATGCCACACTGGAGGCCACCTCCAGGGCCTGAAACGTCCCGCTCTTAGGTTTGGCCAGCAGGCGGGTGCGGGGTGGAGCACCATCCTTCAAGGCCACCCAGTTCCCGTCGGGGCTCTGCAAAACTGGGGCCAGGTCTATGGGTGGAGAGGATAGAGAAAGCAGAGAGGGACTGTTAGCACTTTAATGCAAGGTGAGGCTGCCACTTGTCACATCCCCGAGTGGCTTGTGGGGGTGTTGGAGAGCAGCTGCCTTTAGGAAGCCCAGGAGGGCAAACCCAATTGCTGGGCAGAGTTCAAAGGTCCCCAAGGAATGCCCTGAAAGCTCACAGGGTCCCAGTGCTTCACAGATGGAAACTCAGACATCTGGCTCCCGTTTCAGTCCACCTGGGCAGATGCCACCTCAGTCTCCTCGGCACTGCCCGTTCCTGCCCTGGGCTCACTTGGAAGGCGAGGGGACAGAGCTACAGTTGGCAGCACCAGCTTCTGGCTCTTTGACCTGGGCTACAATTTTGTCTCTCGGATCCTCAGTTTCCCCTCACTGACGGGAAACAATTCCACCACCTGCCCTGGCATACCGCAGAGGTTAACGCATCTGCTCTTGGCCCTTTCATAGATCCTACTTCATAGCAGGCTCCTGAGATAGGCATATAGGTCTATTTTTAACTCAAGGAATATGCCTCACTCTGGAAAGTACTTGAGGTCAAAAAGCTTTGGTATTTCCAATCTCATTTTACAGATGAGGAAATGAAGGTAAGTGAAGTTAAGGGACTTGGGAAAGGTCACAGAGCTGCTAACTTGTAGAGCGAGTTCGAAGTGCATTCTCTACCTGACCCCGAGGCAGCTCTGGGCTAATGACTGCCACAGAAGCCTTTGGCCAGCTGTAAGGCAGCATGCAAGGGCAGCCGGAGCAGCTCTCAGGCCGTGACTACGGTCTGGAGTGGTCTAAACTGGGCTCAGGTCTGCCCAGAGCATGTTCCCAAGGACTGACCTCCATGCCAAGGGTGGATTGGTAAAAAATGGTTTCGTCTTATTTAAGGTGAACAGGAAAATGCTTTCTTCCCACGTGTCTGTGGGGTGGGAACAAGACGACATGCTGCTCCTTTAGCTATGGGTACTTGGCCCAGGACTGAGGCCTCAGGCACAGCAGTTGCCAGCAGGAGCTGTCATTTTTTTTTTTTTTTTTAACCAGGACTATTGCAGGGCTGCCTGGGGGCAGAGATGAGGACCTCCGGGCTTTGAAGAAACCACTCCCCAAGTTGGTGTGGACATCTGCTTCGGGGCTTACGGCCTGTAGTGGCTAAAGCGCTGCTGCAGTAGGACCTTGAGGCAGAGTCCTCCTTCATGCTATTTAAAACACAGAGGTTTTCTACCAGTTAAACTGCCGCTGCTCCACATAATGAAATGAAAGCTATCAGTATTTCACAGTGCTGCCCACAGAGCGTTGTTCCTGCTAAGCCTGTTTCAGAACCACAGCCTTGGGGGAACTCAGATGTTGGTGGAACATATGTTTTCAGCAGCGACCCAGTTCCTCTTCCACTGCCTGACTGCAGCTCGGACTGGCAGGACATCGAGCTCTTTTTATTTTGAGAGTCAGGAAGTGGGGCTTTCTCTGACGAGGAGGATGCTGGGCCGCGGCAGTGGGCTGACGTAAGCAGGGGCCTCCAAGAAGCCTGAGACCATGCACCGGCCTTTTTCCTGCTGCTCCTGCCTTCAGTGTCCCCCTCCACCATTTCCGTGTAGTGAGGCCCTAGTGATCCTACAACATGTCATCCCACTGGTGAGAATGGCTTTTTCCTCATCTCCCTGCTGGACATGGCCTCTCCTCTCTGAGCTCTCCCGGTGGGAGGGCCTGGCTGGCTCATTCCATGTTCCTCCATGTGTTCTGGCTGTCACACACCTGCTGAGCATGAGCACAAGGTCCCTGAGGCAGGGCCTGGATCTCAGGCATCTCTTCATCCTTAGAGTAAATTAGCCTGCTCTGTCCCAGAGCCAGTTTTTGCACTGGAAAGACCAGTGGCCTCGAAGTCAGCCGAGAGGAAGCCCTACTCAGTCTCCTGGCAGCGATCTGATCCTCTGTGCCTCGGTTCTCTGACTGGTGAAAAGGGTATAGCTAATATCTTAATGGGTTGTCAGAGGACCACACGAGGGGATGCTCATGAGTGTGTTACACATGCCGGCTCAGAAAAAGGATTAATTCCTGATGGCTCCTTTCCCCTTATCTATAAATGAAGGAGGCTGCTTTAGTGTAGGGCAAAGAACAGCTTTGGATTCAAGCAGGTGCAGGGCTCATCCTCAGCTGCTGAATTTACTAGCAGGTGACCTTGGTTAGAGAGCACCTTGCCCAACAGTGGGGACAGTGTGACCCACCTTTGGCTGTCATTAGGATTATTTTGAGATAACACAAGTAAAGCATCAATCCTAGTGCCTGCTATACTTAGGGCCCTGAGCTATTTTTATCTTATGTCTGTTGAATTGGATTTAGCATTAGTACTTAACATCTGGTTATGAATTAACACCCATGCACTCCATGTGTATGTATATAGAAAAGAGATATGTAGCTGATAGGCACTATTCAGTATTACATATTAATATCTATACAGCAACACTATTTTCATTGGCAATGGGATTCTTCAGAACAGTGGCTTACTAGGGTTATTATTACCATTTATTATTGGGCTGTACTTGTGGTGGTGGTAATAGCAGGTCTCTTGAGAAAAGTTATTTCTGTTTCCTGGCATTCTCCTAATGCTGTGTCTGGAGACTGTCAGTCAGGTGGTAAGCGTTTCTCAGGAATGCTAGTGAGGCTGTGTGTGACTAGTAAGTAGCTATACTGACTTTTCCTGTAGCGGGCTCTGTGGGTGCCCTACCCCCAACCTTGGCCCTCACCACTTCAGTGTATGCCAGCTGGACTTCCAATTGCCAGCACTTGCAAGTCTTCATTTGAGGCTTGCTCAGGAGACTAGAGCCTGTGCTGCCCGCCCCAGGGGCAGGGTGGAAGTACCAGGATTCATCACCTGCTGGGAGCAGCCCTCAACCAGTGAGTAGGGGAGCTGGTGGCTAAGCATCCCGGCTCTCTTGCCTGTCAGGCAGGTGAGTCTTCTACACTGGCTCCCAGAGTCCCCAGTGGGGTCAAGCTCCGGCCACCCACAGTGGCCATCTGCTTAGTAACAAGTCATTTACTGCCTGATTTTCTTTCCTTGTCTCACATTTCTACTCCCTTCCATGTGTTTTCTGGGCTCATCTCCCAAATAAACTACAGGTCTTCAGATTCTTATATTAGGATATTAGGGTCTGCTTCTGGTGGAAGTCAAACCAAAACACCCACATGATGCAAAGCGGACTCTGAGCATGGCTGCTGAGTGCTCACTCTGAGAAGAAAGGCAAAGTCCTCTGGGCCTTCTAATCTGTCACTGAGGCTGCTCTCTGGACTGTCTTCCAAGACGACTCACACGTTGCTCCTCAGTGGCATGTGCTTGGACTTCCTTCCTCGAGGAGCTGGCTATTCTGCTCTCTGAGCTTTGCCAACATGTTTTGTTGCTTAACACTCAAACTATATTGTAGTTTATTTTCTCAGTTGTCCACCCCATCCCTCAATCCTGACCATCAGCTCCTTGAGGGCAGAGCCAAGTCTTCCTCACTGCTGTGCCCCTAGCCCCTGCCCAGCTTTGTGTCCCATCCTGGGAACATGAAGACTACTTGTTAATGAAAACAGGCACTAAAGGCTGCAGGGATGATGGGGCTCTTGATGTGCAGCTCTCAATGAGCCCTGCTGTCTACAGCTTCTCCCGGGGCCCTTGGAAGAATCCAAAGAAGGAAATCCCTTGATAATGCCACTCAGCACCTGGCTCCAGGGTTGATCCTGTTGTAAATGTGGTCCCTGGGCTCTAGCACCCACCATATGTGGAGATGGCATTCAGCCCATTGCCAGCTCCCTTTCTCCTGCGTTTTACAACCCCAGGTTGTCTTGTGCCTCTGTGGAAGCTAGAAGTTGGCCAACTTTTACCTCTGCAAAAATTCAGCCTTCTTAGCAAAAACACAGATGGCTCCCTGAATACCCAACTATGTGAAATCTTCGGTGGTTGTTGAGCTGCATCTGTGCTCCGATACCACAGTCTCTCAGTCCAGCAGGAACACCCCTCAGGGATCTTGCTCCCCCACCCTCTCTTTTCTCCAAATTCCTGCTCTTCCATTATCGTGCAGACAACTAATGTTCAGTGAGTGACCCCAGAGCAGTGACAATTCCCCAGTCTTTATTTCCCCAATACTGAGCACATGCAGTGTATACAGTAGATGCTCAATCAAGGTTTACAAAGTGAAAATGCATTTGGGGGAAACCCATTAACTGCTATAAGCACTCTCAAGACTGAAAGCAGAGTTACTATGGTTTACCCAAACCACAGTGTCCCTAAGACTGACCCCAGCTGTGCACTAGCAGGCTCCTGAATCACCCCTTCTCCTGAGGCATAAACACAGCTGCTACATACAGCCCAGTGGGCATGCACTTTCTATGATGACCTCCACCCCGGGACTCCTCTGTTTGACGTTCCTGCTCAACTAAGACTGAGCAATGCCTGTAGGAATAATCTGCTTCCTGCTAAACGTTTCAGACATCCCTCAAGACCTCTGAGGCTGGCATGGACAGTTTTGCATGTCAAGGGCTAAAAATTCCTCAGAAAAACCAGAAGTTTTCCACCCAAGTCCTTTTTAAAAAAATTTAAATCTTTATCCTGAGAGATGCATGGAATTTTAAGCAGAATGTGAAGTCTTTTTTTGGGTGTGTCATGCTGTGGAACTAAGTTTTATGTTTATATACAATTGAAAAATTACCTATGAGTGCCTAATTTTACAGAAGATTATGTACAAAATCATGTTTCGAAAACAAAATTCCTTTGCAAATTTATTATGAATGTTCATAATCCAGTTGGAAACTATTTTGTGAAATAGAACATCTTGTAGTTGTTTTTATAATATTCTACACATTTATCACTTTGCAAGTCTGGATTTTGAAATGATGGTTTTTGTTTATTTGTATAGCAGAGACACACTTATAATGCAAGAGTTGAAAGCCTGCAAATTGGAGTCTTGATGTCTGGATTTGAGGACCAGCTCTGCCTACACTGGCTGTGGGGTCTTGAACAAGTCACTTAACTTCACTGTCCATCAATATTCTTATCTGCAAAACCAAATAATGACCGTGTCTAGCAATGCTGTTGAAGGAAAAGATAAAATAGTGCCTACATATGGACTCTGTATGTTTTAAAGCGATTTTAAAAAGCTAGGTATTGTGTATTGAAGTTCTATCATGTGGTATTCTCATGTGCTCCATGGAATCTAACAGTCCCTTCTCTGTGTGTATTTGCAATCCATAGAGAAGGAAAGAGAAGTGAGAAAATGAGGGAGAAGACAAGAGAGAGCGAGAATATGAATTAATGAATGAATATGAATATGAATAGACTGGGAGGGCGGAGGGAGGAAAGAAAGACCTATCTAGAAAAGAAAAATGCACTTAAAACCCAGAAGCAAACACCATGTACATAAGTAAAGAAACACTCACATGCTGCAGAATTTCTGCAATGTCATGGCCCTGCAGTTTGTACTGATAGGCACTAAGAGTTTAATATAAAAATAATCTCTTCTGGTAAATCTTTAGAATGACAGTTAAAAAATATTTAATGTTTTCTGATAGTTTGCACTGTGATAACAATGGGTTTTGTTTCTCTAATCGTTGGTTAAATCTTTTCCCTTTTAGAATCTTTAAAAGCTTATTACTAGGATGGCTAAGCTGCTGTTAATCTTTTTTGTTGTTCAGGAAAGTGGTGTAGACCTGATACGACGTGGGATGAGAATACTGTTAATGGTTTCTTCATGTGAAGACAATTATGCCTGGTCTCCCTTCACAGTGTGTGTATGCAGGACACAGGAAGAAAGGAGTAGACCTGGGCAGGGGTCGGGGGAAGTTTTACTCTGACATTCGTGTAGACCAAGAGGCCCCCTGAGCACCGGGGTTTGGGCACCGGGGTTTCATGGCCCTCAGCTATCATCCATGGCGATGGGTCCAAGTATCTCACCGTCTTCTGAGTGAGACTTTAGGAAAATGACTCAGTTCATTTGAGCTCCTTCATTTTAAGCGATTACATGAGTCAACAGCTTTATAAAGGACCACGTGTCATACACGTTGAAGAGTCTCTAAAGAGGCAGCTGACTTGCCCCACATAAAGGCAGGACATTCTATGGGGAGGAAGCAGCAAGAGCAGAGGTGCAAGCGAACAGCAATGCCATCCTCAGGATGTCCCTCAGCCAGGGACAGACACTGCCCACCAAAGACTCTTTCATGGCCCAGCCGTGTTACTGGTATGCACCTGCCCAGCCAGGATGCCGTTTCTCAGGGCCTCCTGCATTGAGGTGGGGCCATGCAACCAGTTCCTGTCCATAGGCTGGGAGTGAAAGTGGTGTGAGCTCTCCCTGCTGACATGGTTAAGAAGCAGGTGTCTGTCTTTTCCATTCTCCCTGCCTCCATCTGCTGTCTGAATGTGGATAAGCCCACAAAAGACTCAGAGGCCCCGGAAGATGACAGAGTCACAAGGCGGGAACCTTGCACCTTGGCCTCTGAAGGCCTCCCACCGGCCAGGGGTACTTGTACTGCACTGTTGTATGATGAAAAAGAAAATAATTGCCTTAAGCCACTTACATACTCAGTTTACTTGTTATAGTGCATATGCTACCCTAACTAACTTATCCAGTTTCAGAAAGGACATCCATAAAACCAGACCTATGCTGGGACCCAAATTCCTTTGAAAGTTGAAACGCCATGAGAGGTTGGTTTAATGCTCCCGGACTACATAAGACACATTCTCCTAATCCACATAGAACAGGCAGCTGAAGTGGGGTGTGCAGCGGAGTGATTTGAACATACTTGTCCAGGAGCCTCCCACCTCCCATCCCACAGGTTTCAGCACAGAGCACAGAATATGATGACACCCTAAGAGCCTTCATTTTGCCAGAGCAGCTAAGAAAACTGCCTGTGTGGAGAACATGTTCACAGTATACACTGTGTGTTGTGCTGGAGGCCTCATGACTTGGTGGTCCAGAGGGACACACACCAGTTCAGATTTATGAGAAGAAGAGCTGAGTGGCCATGCAATAGCTGAGAAGCCTCCAAAAAACACTTCTGAAACCCACAGACCAACTAGATGCTACTTAAAACAGTTACTTGTTTCATCCAGTCTGTCCACACTCTTCCAGCTGGGCAGAGCAGACTCAGCTCTCGGCTGTTGGCCGTGGTCCCTTGGCTGCCTTGATGCAGCCTCCACTGGGGGGGTCTTCAGGGCATCTTCTCTGGTGACTGAGAAGGCAGACTGGGACCGCTGTGGAAAGAAAAGCGAGGAAGGGGTGAGCTCACAATGCACAGTGCCTGGGAGGTGTGCCTTCAGCTTTTGGGAGCAGACACTGTACGGTAAGGAGAAAATATGTTTAATGGTAATGGCTCTTCTCGTGTGAGCCTTAAAAACTGCAAATCAGAATATAATGCCATGTAATGGCACAGATGTTTATTCCCCTGCAAGTCAGCCAGGCCTACTAGAAAGAATGAGACATAGTAGAATCTTATGGGGCCAACTCTCATATGTCTTTCTTATCCACCACTTTTGTGGCCAATATTTCTCAGGGCCAATTGTGTGTGATGAGTTGCCTTAGGGCATGCAAAATGAAAAGCATCTTCTCCTCAAAGACCTCCAAACCTGAAGAGTTCCCACAGCACTGATACAGACAGACCACAATGTACATGCTATAATAGAGAAGTGAACTAGGTATGATCTGTCCACAACAGAGGACTATTGCAACATATTCTCATGTAGTCCCTGAATTAAAGGAAGAAAAACAAACTGTAACCTAAGAAGAAGTGGCAGAAATGGAAATTCAAATGACTGACAGGAACACATTTGAATTGCATTTTATGCATATATATGTGTATATATAATATATATATATACATTATATATATGCATTATATATATATGTTGTATTATGAAGCTCAAATATTGTATAGAGAATTTTATCAAACAGAAAGAGTCTAAAGTTTTCCTTTGCCATTTAGCGAAGGAATTACATTTTACTGGTTATTTATTTTGTTCTTTTTACATTGGTAATCTTAGAAGGGAAAGGGCATATTCACAAAGCTACCAAAAGCATCTACGATCACAGTATTAAACAAAGTCCTGATCTGAAACTCAGGCCCCTTTGCAGTGGGCTTCCACCTGCTGGCTGATGTTAGCACCAGCAGCCCCCACTCCCTTCTGTCCCAGTGCAAAATGTGCGCATTTCCTCACTTTCTCTTTCCCTCAGGTACCTAGACTATGAGACAAAGGCAAGCTCTCTCAGAGAAGAGCTGTGGGCAGGGCCATGGGGTGCTGTGGAGCTGGACCCCCGGGTCAGCTGTGTCGGGCTCCCTGACCACCTTGGCTATATATACTACCTTGGCCAAGTGACTGAATTCCTAGAGAGATGTGGAAACTTAGCCTTGCGCTGCACTCACAGTAAACTGTATGATAAATGGTAGCTTAAAAAAAAAGGTATGAGAGACTAACAAAGCAGAAATGAGCACAGGATACTTGGGTGGCAACACTGAGCTTTAAGATGAGGGGCTGGGAAGAGGAAGATGCACTCAGTGGGCTTGCCTCCCAAGGACTCTGAACAAGTCTGAGGAAACACAGAGACTGAGGAGGATCAAAACCCAGCATCCCCATTGTGACAGGCCAGGCTAGGGCTCAGGAGCCCTCACATACAGGGTGTCTGGTACACTCTGTTGGAGAATGGTGGTGCAGACCAGTTAAGATTCAGAAAGAGTCATAGGAAACCTCTACTCCCCCCAGGAGACCTTGGGGTTATCTAGGAGGAAGGTGGGCTTACAGAACAAATATGGAACCCCCTAAGCTGTGAACCAAGTGTTAACAATCTGCTTCTATCCCTTCAAATACAGAGGATAGAGCATGATGGGCCTCCAGAACTGCCTTTTGGTGCAATGGTCATAGGTTAATGCAATCCAGTGGTGATGAGCTCTCCTCATCTTATCAATTCCTCAAGACACTGTGTGTTGATAAGGTTTCCTACCCACAGCCTCCACTTGTCAAATATTCAAGCAGGCCATGGCCTGTGGGAAATCTACCAACTGCCCCTTGTCCAAGCTGGGCTGGGGGTCCTGGGCTTCTTCTACACGTACATTTAACTGCACTCTTGCAAACATCTCTTTTCTGAGCTGGGCCCCCCACTAGACTGCGGAGGAACTGAGGGTAATTTGTTTTAGCAGTGACATCTGTAGCCCCTGGCACAGTCACTGGTACAGAACTGGAAATCACGAATGTTTGCTGTTGAGTGAATGGTTACAAAATGGGTTTTCAAAGTGCCTATGTTTTTTCCAATTTAGACAAAAATTGGAAAGTAAGAGAAAGAAATAAAAAGGAGCTCAGTATCATCTACACTTCCATCCTGGAGAGCAAGGTTTTACTTGGAGGAAAGCCAAGCCAACACACATGTGAAGTGGCTTTCAGCTCAGTGTCACATCCTTCATTGTGATGGCACAGCAAGCACGGACCCTATCCCGACTGTTCAGAGCCATTTGGACGACAGGGGTTGACAACACTGAAGGTTTTCACAGGGCTAGGTATTCAGAGCCATTCTGCGATTTTGCTAAATATCGGACAGAAAACGAGCAGCTTTCAGAGAGGACAGAGATTGAGGAAGGGGGTCAACTGGCAAGTGAAGTTATTAAAAGTGAAGGAAAACATCATTCTATGGCAAACCTCCACGTATCAAGAGGGACACACCCTTGGCACTGCTGTACCTTGGGGCTTGGCAGGGCCTCCCCTCCTGTGTGGTAACAGTTCTGCCCACACTGTTACAGATGTGCACTGACTTGCTGTGTCGTCCACACACAGTGAGCTCCATGAGGGCAGGGATGGCCTTTTGCGTGTGATCCTGGTGGCATGTCTGTGACTGAATTTTTAGGCTGTGAGGCACAGTGCTGGCCCTTATGAGGCTGACAGCCTCGTTGTCAGATGCAGTATTACTTCAGCCTCACAGAAGCCGTTGACTGTATCCGGCCTTTACAAACATATCTACAAGCTTCTCACTGGAAATCACTGAATACAAGTTTAAAAAGGGGAAACAATATTTAATATTTAATTTTGCAGTGGCTCAGACTTGTGTGTATATGTGGTGGCTGGGGTCCATTTTTTATGGGATGAAAATTCTCCCCCATTCCTTCCCTACAAAAGCCAAGACTAACAAATGAAAAGTCCCCCTCTGGTCCCAATAGCAGAGAGTAGGGGATGCCAGGCTATGAAAATGCTCTATTTCAGGCAAATCGTTGTTCCACACTAGAAAAAATGACACCCTGACAATCACAAAAGGCCCAACAGCACTGTCTCCAACAGGTCCCAAGACACTGCAGTCTCCAGCCAGGGTGGAAAAGACAGCTCTGAGACCCAGGTGTGGTTCTGCCATAAATTCATTACAAGCAACACACGCCCAGCAGAGGGCACCACAACAATGCTTTTACTCCCCAGCTAGTTCTACTTCAGCCTCTGGCTGAACTAGTTGGTGAGTAATGTATTTGCTTATTACACTGGCTTATAACCCTGGCGGAGCCCTCTGTGCCCACTTTTCTTTCCTACCCACAACCTCTGCTTGTCTTACTTATCTTAGGGTACACAGAAGATGCAGGGGTGGTGACTGGAAGGGCTGGTCTGAGTTACAGTGTCTGAACATCCGCGCAAGCGGGCTGCAGGGGGAGTCCATGGATTCAGGAATGTTAGCACATCAGCAATCCTTGCATTGATGAACTGGAGAATTTGAGCTTTGAGAGAGGCCCTTCCTCTTTATTCCTTGGGCACTAACTTAGGGGTGATACATTAGATAGTGAGTAACACCAGCTCCTCCTCTTGCTGTGTGGGATCTTGGAGAAACTTCAACTGTTCTAAACCTCAGCTTCCTCATGTTAAGGGATCAGTGTCATGCATGGAACAGAGAAAGTGCTCAATAAATATTAGACTAATAAGAGCATTTATTAAATGTTGCCACTGAGCTGGTGTGACGTATCTATTCTCTCACTCAATTTGATTGAGCGCACATGAGTAAACCGAGTCAGGGTGGACTAACTTGCCCAAAGCATATGGATGGCCAAGGGCAAGGCAAGGGTTTAGCTCGGGTCTGTTGGATTCCAAGTTGGTGCTCCTCCATGCTCTGTTGGTGTGTGCCTGACAGCCTTTGCTGCAAGCCTGGGAACAATGCACTCGTGGTTAATGCGCCCAAGCCCAGCAGGACTTGCCATCTCAACCAAGTGGTCCTGAACCTCTGGGCAAAACAGCCAGTGTGATCATGGGTTACTGTTGCTACACCTTCCTTTGCGGTAGCTGCGTCTCCTGTGTGGACTGCAACGCCGTGTTCTACTTACATCCCTTGGGACCACAGACTGCTGCTATGATTGCTATGACTGTCATCATCACCAACAGGACAGGCTCCCTGTGGCACCAACCACAGCTTTAAAACAGTCTTTGTTCTCAAAGAGCCCACAGTAAAAAACAGGGAGAGAATGTTTTTAGTATCAAAGATTTGAGGGTAAATCAAGAAGAGTGGTCACATGTGTGCATAACGGAGACACGGCTTTGCTTTGTGTTTTTAGGGTCAGACATAAGAACTAAAGTAAATCCGATAATTGTAGCAACAAAAAAAATACTTTAGTCCTATACTATGGCCGTTCAAAAGAGAGAGGGGATGTGAGGAAGGAAATGAGAGACAAAGGCTGAGAAAATAGGAAGGGACAAAAGACGATATAACAGAGAAAGCCAGACAAACTCATCTCAGTCACTGGGCACACAGTAAGCGTCTGGTCCCCCGTGTCATCATCATTATTACCAATAAGATCATGATATTATTACAGAAAGGTCCTTTTATATGCATGCACCCAAAGAGGCATGAAATGAATTATAACACCCACACTGCTACCTTCTAGGATATTGCATCTTAAGGCTTTGAAAGCCAGGTCGCACTGACCTCCATACTGGCAGAGAGCACACAATGCGGGAGGAAATTAAAAAGGGAGCATTCACACTGAACCTTCTTTCAGGAGAAGAGATGAGAAATCCCATCTGGATGGAGAAGAATTAAGTTTGGGTATTGCAATCAAGCCTAAGCCGTGGTGCTGGTGGGGTTTAGGGATTCTGCATGGTTATTTCTTAAGCCAGAGGTGTCTGGGTCATTGCAGAATTGAAGAAAAAGGAGAAGACCTATCAGGAGGTCACAGGCTTAGGGCTCTCCACAGCCTGTAGGTCAGGATTCTGTTCAAGATATTATAAAGATACCATCCTTAAGCCTGGCATCATGTCAGTATCACCCAGGAGCTTCTATTAATACGGAAGACCTGGCTCCAGCCCTGACCCCTTGCATCCAGACCTATAAAGCAGGGCTTGGGCAGGTGATGCAGATACGTGTCCAAGGTGAGAACAGCTTGAGGAAAGGTGGGAGAGCCATATACTCTGAGGTACCCAAGAACTGAAACGCGGCCCATTGGTTTGTGTCCAGGCTTTGGCCAGTGTCCATGTGTATTTCTGACTTTTTTTTTTTAGGCAGAGTTTTGCTCTGTTAGCCCAGGCTGGAGTACAGTGGCACAATCATAGTTCACTGCAGCCTTTCTGGGCTCAAGGGATCCTCTCACCTCATGCTCCCCAGGCATGTGCTTATCACGCCCAGCTAATTTTTAATTTTTTTTTTTTGTAGAGATGGGATCTCACTGTATTGCCCAGGCTGGTTTGAACTCCTAGCCTCAAACGATCCTCCCACCTTGGCCTCTAAAAGTGCTAGGATTACAGGCATAAGCCACCATACCTGGCCTTGTATTTCTGCTTTTATGCCGTTTGTTCATCTCTTCTTCTTTATCTAAGTCCGTAGACCAGTGCTGTGCAAATACAACTTGATGGATGATGGAATGTTCTACATCTGCACTGTCCAATATAGTCACCACCAGGCACTGGTGCTACTGAGCACCTGAAATGTGGTCAGTATGACCAAACAACTAGAGGTTTAGTTTCATTTAATTTAAATTAAAATAGTCACTTGTGACTTATGGCTGCCATACTGAACAGTGCAGCCTCAGAACCTCTCTGCTGAAAGGGACCTTGGAGATCGCTGAGCCACTGATCTCATTTTACAGAGGAAAACTGTTGATCATCTCCTAAAAATGGTTTTCCCTGACAGCTCCCTAACCAAGCATCTACCTGTCCCCAGCACTCCCTCCTCTCCATCCTCTTGACAATTACTGAAATGTGTATCCCTGCGTTTGTTGTTGTTATTTACTTGTTTATGGCATGTTTCACCATTAGATGGTGGAGTCTGCTGTATCTGCAGAGACTACTGTGTCTGTAGCACTGATACGGTCTGGCTGTGTCCCCACTCAAATCTCATCTTGAATTGTAGCTCCCATAATTCCCTCATGTTGTGGAGGGGCCTGGTGGAAGATAACTGATTCACAAGGGCGGATCTTTCCCATGCTGTTCTTGTGGTAGTGAATAAATCTCATGAGATCTGATGGTTCTAGAAAGGGGAGTTCCCCTGCACACGCTCTCTTGCCTGCCGCCATGTAAGATATGACTTTGCTCCTCCTTCACTTTCCACCATGATTGTGTGGCCTCCCCAGCCATGTGGAAGTGTAAGTCAAACCCCTTTCCTTTATAAATTATCTAGTCATGGGATTGTCTTAATTAGCAGTGTGAGAACAAACTGATACAAGCACCTAGCACAGTGCCTTGCACATAGGGGAAACTCAATAAAAACTGTGTTGGCCACACAAGGAATCTTCAGAGCCATACTTTAGGGAAGGCCTTATGATCTCCATGTTATGGACAGGAAACTTAACTGTTGTTCAAGGTCACATACCTAGTAGTGAAGGGCAAGTCCAGAATCCTACCCCAGGTGTGGCAGAGACAGAGCCCAAGCTCTCTGTTCTTGCCTCTGACTCACTGACTCATGGTTGAGTCTGGGATGCTGTGGGGATTTCTATTTTCTGGAGCTCCCCAAGACTTGACATTTTGAGTTTGCAGAAAATACTTCAGAAAGACCCCAAATGCAAGGTGATGTCATGCTTGCAGAGTGAGCCCAGGAACTACAGCTCTGATTTTGTGACCAGTCTGAGTGACAGGTTCTTTGAAGGACTTTTGCTCCCCTGCTCCATCTGGTAGGATCCTTTTCCACTCCCTGCTGGAAAGACCCCTCCCTTGTCTGAATTCCAAATCCATTTTCATTCTCAATCTTTCAACTCAGCACCCAGTTATGAACTGTCTCCCATTACCTCTTTTTTTTACCAGCTTTACCCGTGTCCCCTCCTGCCTTGCTAACCAGATTATAAAGCTCTGGAGGGTGGGCATGGAGTCTTCTACTTGTTTTGTTCCCCTTGGTGCTGAGTGCATGCATGACAGCAGCAGTAAAACAAGCTGACAGCATGTTGACAAGGAAAGGTTCTGCCGATAAATCAATGAAGTTTATTCTCTGATGAAGCCATAAAGATACTCTTTGTAACCCTGCATCTGGCGGTAGGCGAGGATGAGGGAGTTTATGTAGGTGACCTATGCTTATCCCTTGTGGACTGCAAGTCTACTAGGTGCTGGTCTGCACACCCTTGTTTTAATCTGCTCATGCAGGGATGAATGCCACTAGACCCCTAGTGGGGATGTGGTAAGCCCCTGGTCTTGCCTTTCCCACGGCTGACGTTCTAGTTTTGAACTGCACCTGTGTGCTGCCCTGTCTCGGACTGTGGGCACCCAGGTAAAGCAGAACCAGAGCCCTACTGGCCAGTCCCTCAGTTTCTTACGGAACCTGCCCCACCCAGCTCCTTCCTCCAGCACTCTGCACATCCTTGCCTGGCTTAATCAAACCAATAACAAAGAATGCTACAGGCTCAGTGAACTCTACTGCAGACAGGAACAGCACCAAACCCTTGGGCCGTGGGAAGACCACCGAGCTCCACGACTCAAGGTGACAGACAGAAAGGTTGGCTCCACACTGTGACTTCCTGTGTCCAGATGTGACCATTTTGGTGGCTGAAATAGCAGTGGCAATTTTCTTACTGCCGCTTTTCAGTTTCAGTAAAGCAAGCGATCTAGGTGATAAAAATACGCGTGATCCTTACAAAGCTACTTCCCCACTGGACTCAGTACAATTCTTTTCAGAGGGAATACAAAAAATGAAGCCTATCGGCATTTGTATTTTTCCTAAATTGGTCTGTGTAAAACCTACCTCTGTAATCATCAATGGACTGTGTTTTTCTCTCCTCTCTTACCCCTCCTGGCCCCCTACTCACACTCACCTCTCTCAATTTCTCTCCCTATCCTTTTGAAATTTTTACCCTGGCCAGTGGCTACCTGATTCAATGACAGAGGGTTAAATGTGTGCTCCAGACCTGCACGTGTGGAGGGCAGGCCAGTACTGCTTGGGGACTCACCCAGAGGGCAGTGGGAGCACGGTGGCCTCCAGGGGATGCTGAGGTCCCCTCATCTGCCACCTTTGTGTTGCAACTCTGGGGATGTGGCCATCCTGGCTCCTCTTCCACTTGCTGCTCACTTTTGCTCTTCTGTTTTCGTATAATCTGGGGAGCGGAGGACGAAAAAGGGGCAAGTTATTGGAGAGGCCTCCTGATGCTATGTGGAGTAACTGGGACCATCTTTGGAATTTTTTCAGCCACTTACAAGATTAGTTTCAACAGAACACCAGGCTGTTTCAGACCTGATTTATGAGAAACCAGCACAATGATAGCCTTGAGCATTCTAAGCATTTCACAGTTTACAAACAATCCTTTCATGATGTTAACAGTTTCTTCTATTTACTGAGTGCCTAGCATGTGTCAGGCCTCATGATTAGGTATTGTGCATGCTTTGCCTCACTTAATTCTAGAGAGTTTGTACTATAGTTCTTTCCATTTTACAGATGAGGAAACAGGCTCAGAGAAACTAAGTTATCAGTGAAGGCCACACAGCTCATAAATGATGGCGCTGGATCTCAAACCCGAAGCCTCTGGCTGTAAGTCCTGACTTTAGGAGGCGTCTGGAAGCCCTATCAAGGGGGTAGACACCAAGAGTCATCAAGAATGGCTCCAGATCCAGCTAATCTGCATAACCATTTGGATCTAGTGACTCCATCTGTACCAGGGTCTCTGGGCTCTCAAGTTCCTATTCAGTTCCTAGGAAGCAGCTAAGAACTGTGCTAAGCCACCAAGATGGGCATATTCTTCAATGTTCCTTTAGATGAGACAGGCAGATAAAAGGAAGGCTGAGAGCCCGGAGAACAATGAACTGAGGTGCCATCTCCCATGGCAGGATGGGGACCCAGCCACATTGCCCAGTAGGATTTCAGAATTGCTGAGGACCAGTGACCCCCGGTCCCTCCCATTCTTTCCTCTGCAGGTGGGTAGGGCCAGTGCTGTCTCTCTCTCTCTCTTATAACATTGTATGGGGGTATATGGGGGGAGATCATTTGTTTGCTTTGTTTACAGATCTCCAGCTAAAAAGGAGCTGAAACTGGATCAAATGTACTTTGAACCATGATTAGATGAAACATGAGGGTCTTTGGATGTGATGAGTCTACTTGACATATGGAAGGGATGTAAGTTATTGTGACCCACCGGGAAGACTGAAGTTTTTCAACACTTCCTGCATACGGCACTTTGTCGTGTGACTCTGTAGATCCTCCCAGTATAGGGAGAATCTGCTTCCCCATCCTTGGCTTTGGGCTCGATGTGTGACTTGCTCTGGTCAATGACATGTGAGGAGGGAGTCAGTGACCACATGCTAGGGCTAAGCCTCAGCCTTAATAGGCAGTGTGTGCTTCCTCTTGCTGGCTTGTGCTCCTGTCATGGCCACATGCAGCTGATGTGCCCTCAGTTGGGCCCCAGAATGAACATGCTGCAGCTGACTTTGTCCCAACCCACAGCCAGAAATGTAGCCACTACAGAGGTATGAGCGAGAAAGAAATTGTGGTGCAACAAAACATATATTCAGATAGTCCTTGACTTAAGACTTTTTGACTTTACAATGGTGGGAAAGCGGTGTGTATTCAGTATAGCATTCCATAAATTATATGAGCTATTGAACAGTATTATAAAATACACTTTGGGTTTGATGATTCTGCCCAGGTATAGGCTAATACAAGTTCTGAGTACGTTTACGATAGGCTAGGCTAAGCTATGATATATTAAGAGTCGTTTAGGTATATTAAATGCATTTTGACTTATGATACTTTCAACTTAGAATGGGGTTACTATCTGGACTTAATCCCATCCACTGTAAGTTCAGGAGCATCTGTATTTGGTCTTTGTCCCCAGTTCCTGGCACAGTTTTAAAAACCCTTGGAATTATCTGAGTGATAGGAGTAACTTTGTTACACTAACAAGGTGATTCAAGGTGAGGCCCTTAGATCACTTTAGGATGGGGGCTGGTTGCCAGAAAACCAACTACAGTACATGATTAGAGGGCTGGGAGCAGAAAGACTAGAGAGTGTGTTCAGCCAGGTAATCACTCATTTAATCAGTCATGTCTAGATAGTGAAACCTGGCTAAAATCTCTGAAGCAACAAGGCACAGAAAGCTTCCTGGCTGGTGCATACACAGATGTGCTGGGGGAGTGGCATTCACAGAGAGGGCATGGGAGCTCTGTATACCCAGTTCCCAGACCCTACTGCCCTAAGTGTCTCTTCATTTGGCTGTTCACCTGTACCCTTTATATTAAACTGGTAATCGTAAGTAAAGCACTTTACTGAGTTCTGTGAGTTCTAGCAAATCATTGAATTGAGGGTCCAGGGTCGTGGAAATTCCCGAATTTGTAGCAGGCTAGGGAAAAGTGTGGTGACTTGGGGATACGTGAAACCTGTGGCCAGTGTCTGAAGTAGGGGTAGTCTTGTGGGACTAAGTCCTTAACTTGTGGGGTCTGCACTAAATCCAGGAAGAAGTTACTATCAGAATGGAATTTCACTTCTCAGTTGGTGGTTGAGAATTGGCTGTGGAAGACAGAAAGATCCTTTTCAAAAGCCAGAATTTTGGGGTGGTTGGTTTCTCAGCAGTAATTGACAGATACACCATGCAAAGAATAATGTAGGACATGGAGCTAGCAGGAGAGACTGCAAAGCAGTGTGATGCATTCCTTCTGCGTGGGTCCCCAAGGCACAAAAGGCTAAAGTGAGAAGGCACAGAAGGTACAGTGCCAGAGACACTCCGCGTGTTTCACCTGCTACTTGCCAGAGTCCCTGCTCCTGGCCCAGCCAGGAAACTGCAGCCTTTCCGCTGCCGGGGCCACCTACCTTCTGCAGGATTGTCGTGGCCAGTTCCTCAGTTAGCTCCTCCTTGTGGTCCCGCAGGTAACTGGCCTCGTTCTGCTTGTCCTGCAGAGGGAAGAGAATGGCTGTGTGTTGTGGGTGGGTTAGGCGTAACCTGGCAATCAATCACTTTCCCAGGAGAGTCCCGACCACAAAAGCAGAGGGAGGTCGGGCCCTGCTCTAGTCAGGGCTGCTGGGACATTGATTTCCTGACAACCTGCACTTTCTCCTGGCAGCTAGGATCCCGACCCACACCTCCCTGCAGAGAGGAGCAGGAGGGGCCCTACCAGGCTGTCCCCATAGGCTTCTGCTTTGGAAATCGCTTCTTCAATGGCCTCTTCAGCCACCCGGAGAGCAACAGCCAAGGTGTCCATCACACTATGTCCTAGACAGGAAACAGAACAAAGAGCATTTCTAAAAGGGAATGATGAGTCAAACGATTGTTCAAGCTCTTCTGCTTAAACTTTTCAGGGGCTCCAGGATAAGTTCTAAGCTGCTTACCGTGGCGCACAAAGCCCTGACCCTTCCCACCTGCCTCACTACTGCCTTCCATGCATCATTCACATCCTGTGCCTCAGATGCAACAAATTATTTGATTTTTTCAGGCCTGTTATCTCATTCCCCCTCCCTCCTAATCTCCTACTCCATAACTGAGCTGGTTCCCATGGACCCCAAGGCTTGGCCCCAAAATTACTCCTCTAACAAATCTTCTCAGATCCCTTCAGCCCTGCCCTTTGCTGGAGGTCTGTCCCAGGTTCTGAGCTTGCTTTCATCAGCTAGAAAGGATATGTGCCCCTGGCCTTTCCCACAGGTCATTTTCTGAGAGCAAGAATCCATCATCTTCATTGTTGTATCCTAACATGAAGCACTAGTCTATGCATACAGAATGGCTTAAAGATGACTGAACAAAAGAGCTTAATGTAAGGAAATAATGGTTCTTCATCCACTTTCTCAGATAAAGATTATGCTTTATTTTGCACATATAATGCATTATCGTGATTATGGGGAAAATGTTATTAAATATACTAATTGGGCTGTGCATATGACTTAAAGCAAATGTAAACTCTATGTATAATTTTTTTAGACTATCAACCAATATTAACAACACTGGCCAACCTCACAGAGCTCAGCCACATGGCAGGCCCTGGGCAAGAGTTTCACATACACGATCACAATTAATTCTGACAAAAATCCAGTGGGAAGTAGGTGCCATATAGGTACTGTTTTACAGATGGTAAATTTGAAACACAGAGTGGTTAAATAACTCACCCAAGTTTACACAGCAAGATAGCAAGAAGGCTAAGATTTGAATCCTGCTGGATTCCAAATTTGAATTTGAATTTGGATTCCATTCCTTTGAATCCAAAGCCCTGATTTTAACCACAAAACTGAGATGAATACAAGCTAACAAGATTAAAAAATATAGTACTATCATATTTTTAGTGAACATTATTTTTTTTTAAGACATGGCAACAAATGGGAGAAAGTAAAGGACTTCCCCAGGTGACAAAGTTCTTTTTGGAGCTAAGTGCTGGGAAAAGTTCTGTTTCCCTTGAGATCCTAGATTTTACTTTCTTATTTATGAGAATTTCTATCATCCTACTCTTAGTTTGCCCCAGAAGTCCAAGTCACATCATGAGTAAGAATGTAGGTCAGCGAAGGTTGAGTGCCTGGGTCTCCTGTTCCCCAATTTCAACCTCCTGTTTCCATTTATAATCTCCTACTCATATTATTTAACACATGCAAATCTCTTGTAAGCTGCTGAAAATGCTCTGTGGAATGAGACAGGGTGTGAATACATCAATTCATTAATTACTCACTCAATTAAAAAATAATTCAAGCTTCTTAGACCCTTAAGGACACAAATGTAGACAGAAAACATCATTTGGCAAACATAATCAAGTCTCTAAACAACCCACTTAAGGTCAAAGTGATCTAGTTAGCTGATGAGTATGTCACAAGCCAGCTATGACAGTCATGATAAAGCCACGTAGGGCAGTCCAGCCCAGGCTCTGCACACCACCAGGTGGCTGACTGAATACACAATCTTTCCAATGTTTTGATAACTAGAGCCTACACGATCTAAGCTGTCAACACACTAAGAGCTCCCTGGTAGCAGACACTGTACCTCCCTTCTCTCTTCTTCAAGATAGCCACCGATGTATTTTTCAAAGAAAAGGTCTACAAATTTTCATTGACTCAAACAAATGTTTACTGAGTGCCTTTTGTGTGCTAGGCTCTGTGATGGCCCCAGTGATAACCTGGTGGACAAGCTGAGTCCATGCTCTCATGTGCCTTCTGAGCTATTGGAAGACTAGACACAAAAGTAACCACTAAGAGGCATGCATAATTATCCACATGATAGAGACAGTCACCAAGTTCCATGGACCCCTGGGAGGTAGGCACCTGGAGCTGTAACTAGAAAGGCTTTGGATGCCGTGATTATAATTCTTGGATGAAAGTGATGTGGTACACTGGGTAAAAAGTGAAGTCTAGGTCAGTGTTTCAGAGAGAAAGGCTGCCAAGGGTGTGGGGGAAGATTAAGAAGGCAAGGTGGCCAAGGTTCAAAAGACCAGCAAGATGGTAGGATGGTCAATGTGTCCATGTGGCTAGCCTATAGTACCCAGTTATTTAATCAAACACTAGTCCAGGTATTATCGTGACGGTATTCTTTAGATGTGGTTAACATCTACAATCAGTCGACTTCATGTAAGGGTTGCCCCACAATGTGGGTGTGTCTCATTCAATCCATTGAAAGGCCTTAAGAGCAAAAACTGAAGTTTCCTAGAGGAGAAATTCAGCCTGAATACCAAAGCACCAACTCTTGCCTGAGTTTTCAACCTGCTGGCCTACCCTGTATGTATTGGGCTTGCCAGTCCCCTGTAACCCTGTCCCCTGCAACTGCATGAGCCAATTCCTTAAAAGGAATGTGTGTGCGTGTGCATGTACACACATGTATTTAGTGTATTGCAGAACCTTGCTGATATAGATGGCCACTGAAATTAACACTAATACTGGAGAATTTGAAACTCTAGATCACTTTGACCTTAAGTGGGTTGTTTAGAGACTTGATTATGTTTGCCAAATGACAGGTATGCAGGATATGGGCTGCAGAATGGAAAGAGAAGAGTAAGACTGAAAACAGACCAACAGGTACTTAGGTAGCTGGGAAGAAATGAGGAGAGAGACTGAAGGAAACATATCTCTTGCTGGTGGACCTAAGCGCCTAAAGAGTTTGACTAGGACAAGCTGGGGTTAAGAATCCTATAGAATCTTCAGGCGCTAATGGCCAAACATTAGGAATCTGAGTCTAGAACTCTGGGATAACATCAAGGCTGGGCATTTCTGGCTCAGCAGCAAATGGAGGTGCACCTGAGGTCATACAATGGTGTGTGGTAACCTATGGAAAAGCTGCAGGTAGTAAATATAATAGAGGACAGAATTTTCATGAGAAGGCACCTGTATTAGGGTTCTTCAGAGAAACAGAACCAATAGGACATACATAGATATAAAATAGGAGATCTATTATGCGAATTGGCTCATGTGATGAAGGAGGCCGAAAAGTTTCACGATATGTTGTGTGCAAGCTGGAGACCCGTAAGAGCAGTGATATAATTTAGTCCAAGTGCGAAGGCCTGAGGAATGGGGGATCTGCTGGTTTAAGTCCTGAGTCTGAAGACTCAAGAACCAGAAGCTCTGATGTGTGAGGGTAAGTGAAGATGGATGTCCCAGCTCCAGAAGAGGGAGAGTAAATTCACCCCTCCTCTGCCTTTTTGTTCTATCTGGGCTTTCGATGGATTGGATGACACCTGCTCATACTGATGAGGGTGGATCTTCTTTTCTCAGTCTATGATTGAAATGCTATCTTCTTCTAGAAATATCTTCACAGACACACCCAGAAAAAAGGGTTCACCAGCTATCTGGGCATCCCTTAGCCCAGTCAAGTTGATGCATAAAATTAACTATCATAGCTCCCAAAGAGAGAATAGAGGGTGCAGATGAGCTGTGGAGGTCGCAAGAGGAAGACAATTCAGGGAGCACTGATTATCAATGTCCAGTACTTAGAGAAAGAACTGAAGTGATGGATAAAGTTTTATTTGAAATTAGAAGTTTGCTTTGCTTTTAACCCCTGCTCTAAGAGGATAATTATATTGGTATAGAAAAGTAGAAGTTAATCAATAAATGATACATTCTTTACAGGAATACTTTAATACGAGATACACAAGTGAGTGGATTGATATGTTCCAACTCCAGAAGAATATTTACTAGCTGAGTAAAGTATCCATGGTTGGGTAATGAATGCTGTTCTCTTGGCCACACTTTGGATATACTCACCTATTTTGACAATGGATTCATACAACTGGCAGTAATAAGTGACCTAGGGGAGACTCACACATAGTAGGAATAGTCGCATTTGGGGTAACAATGCAGCTGGGGATCCCTGGCATACCTGTAGGTGTTTCTATTCCTCTAACTTCCCAGTAGCTGTAAACTTTTAAGCAACTTTACCTTCTGACTGCCTATAAAATGTTGAATCACTGCCAGAAATGCTTCCTTCATTCTCCAGGTTTGATTCAAAAAGGCTTCCTCCTGGCAGGGTAGAGATGGGAGAAGAGAATGAATATGATTATCACAGGTCTTCAGTGAACACTGATGCACTGTGCCACTGAACTGACAGACCACTATTACACACTTGAATTGTTAACCTTGAAAATAGGTTCTGGGCTCATGAGGTCCCACAATAATGCTAACATTTTTGACCCACTGCTTTTTTCTTCTCATACTGATTCCTGGTGCAGCATTGCTGCCAACCTCAACTTTCTTCCCCTACCTTCTTTGCAGGAAATATGGAGTCAACGACAGAACAATAGACTAAAGTCGGAGAGATGTGGGGTCAATTTCTGGGCCTGCAAATTACTAGCTGAGTGGCTTGGCATGGCGGCATCTAGAATTTATTCATTCATCCAGCAAATAGTCCACGAGCACCAGTAGGTGCCTGGCTTCAGCCCAGGTATTAAGGGTACACTGATGAGCAAAGCTAAACCTGCCCCCACCCCACTCTGATAAGCACAGAGTTCCATGTGGGAAATTCATTAATCAAATACTTATATAAATAAATATAAAATTAGAGATAGGTTACATGCTTTAATGGGATGGTCTACAACACAGTGAAAGTGTTCATCGGGAAAGATGGATCGAGGCAGTGAAGAATCAGCCAATGGGTATATGGAGTGGGAGAACATGCAAGGCATAGCAAGCACCTTGCAGACTGGTCCTGGGAGAAAGGGTGTGCTTGAAAGCCTAAATGAGAGGCAGCGTGGCAGGGCTGTAGAGATGAAAAGCAGCTCTGGTGAGGTGACCTGGGGACACAGGCCATGCAGGTCATGGTGGCCACATCAGTGTTTGGACCTTCATCTCAAAGCCACGTGAAGCCCTTAAAGGTTTCACAGAGATGATCTGGTAATATCTGTGCCTCTAAAAGTGTACTGCAGCTGCTGGGTAGAGAACAGCATGAAACGGGGAGCAGGTGAGTGTGTAGTGAGGAAGGGCAGAAAGTGTGTAGTGAGGAAGCTCACTTTCTCAAGTTTACCTGTGATGGAAAAGAAGATGGTAGGACAGTCAGGGAGGGGTTTAGAAAACAGGAGAGACTTGGGAGTGTTTACAAATCTCAGAAAGACAGAGATTGAATGAGCAAGAAGTGACCTTGAGACTTTCCTGGAAGGTGAGAGGGATAAGATGCAAGACCAAGAGGAGGGGTAGGCAACAGAGAAGGGAGACGGTGCCCCCACCGCAGCTGCACGCAGCGGCAGGTCCCTGCCTGGCATGCCCTGTTGGCCATGGGAAGGAGGATTTGAGGTTGCCTGCTGAGAGAATGAGGGTTGTGAGAAACATGAGGAGAGGGGAGATGTGAAAAGGTCTTTGGGAGATTGACCTCACCAGAGGGCGAGTCCTGGTTTTGCACGACTTTAAATCTTCTAGTAAAACACCTCTCTGTTTCCCTTTTAAATTCGGAGGTGGGAGCCGTCAAGTGTCATTCAGGATGATGTGAATTTTTTTCAAGGGCAGAAAGGGACTTAATTATTCTGAAAAGCATGGGCTAAGCATCCAGATGACATGAAACCACTATTTTTCATGAGTTGGCAGACACTCTAATTTCACATGGCTCAGCATTTTTAAAAGACCACATTTGTCCATCAAATCCCAGATGAAGCAATAGATCTTTTCAAGAATCATGTCAAAATTAGATATAGATTAATAAAAGCAAGGTTTATTTTTCCCATTTATTTATCTAACACTACTAAATAAAAGCATGTATTCTTTATCCAACTATCTGAAGACTAAGTATATTAATAATGGCAACTTTTACCTTTTTTAAGCAGTACTTCTTTTTGGATAACTGTTAAAAATGTCATGCTGTGTTCTTAGTTATAAGTGGGAGCAGAAGAATGAGAACACATGGACACAGCAGTGGGAACAATGCATACTGGGGCCTGCCAAGGGGGCAGGGAGAGGGAAAGCATCAGGATAAATAGCTAATCCATGCAGGGCTTAATACCTAGGTGATGGGTTGATAGGTACAGGAAACCACCATGGTACACATTTACTTATGTAATAAACCTGCACATCCTGCAGATGTAACCCGGAACTTAAAATAAAATTTAAAAAAATATCATGCTGGGTCTATCAGAGAAGCCATGTGAGCATGACTTTCTCCACTAGAGTTCTGGCTCTGAGAAATGGCACAGTCTCGCTCAGTTCATCACCCCACAACTCTTAAGCCCGATGGGCACATAAGTAGGTGTTCAATAAATATTTACTGAAAAATGAATACGTCTTAGGTTTATCTGATAAAACTAATGAGTCTTCTTTGAGGCCTAATCTGGTCACCTGCTGTGAGGTGCAGGAGAAGGAGTAAGGTCAGCTAGGGAGCACTGCTGAGGTACTAATGGCACTGCAAGGTGTGTATGTGATGGGTGATACGTGAGACTCTGGATGGGAGGAATCTTCTGTGAATTGAGTGCTTTGACGGCACAGCACAGTGGTCTGCGTCGTGAAGAGGTTTTGCAGGTGAAGGAGTTTTACACTTCGAGTCCTAGAGCACAGCACATGCCTTGTGAACTGCAGATTTTGCATATCATGTTCTGACAGTCAAAATTCTGAAAATAAGTACCATTAGATAGAGCTGGAAGAACACTGCTGAACTAATTACTCTGAGTTCTAGCTGAGGCTCTCGCTCTCAGTTTTGGCAGTACCTTGGAATAATACAGGCAGCTTTAAAATTATTTATATATATATACTGGATCCCACCTCCAGAGAGATTCAGCGGTAATTTTTTTTTTTTTTTTTTTTTTTTTTTTTTTTTTTTTTTTTTTTTTTTTTTTTTTTTTTTTTTTTTTTTTTTTTTTTTTTTTTTTTTTTTTTTTTTTTTTTTTTTTTTTTTTTTTTTTTTTTTTTTTTTTTTTTTTTTTTTTTTTTTTTTTTTTTTTTTTTTTATATATTTTTATTGCATTTTAGGTTTGGGGGTACATGTGAAGAACATGTAAGATTGTTACATAGGTACACACAT